>CALSBV010012130.1:2289672-2334532 GCA_943590825.1 Bovichtus diacanthus
TTTATTCTTTTCACAGCAATCAGTTTACACATTACTAGCGAAGACATCAGTTTTAATAGTGCAACTCGATTAGTAATTGGTTTGACACTCGGTAGTTATTATTTAGAACTTAGAAAGGACTATACACATAAACTTAATTATGGATGAATACAGTAGCTGCTGCAAGGCAATTCAGCTTTTTCAGTTCTGGTTACCAAGCAATGTTCACGGTTATATATTTATTTTCCAGTACAATTAATATGGCTTGGAATGTTTATTGCAATGTCTTTTAATGAACTGAAAAGAAAATATTACTCACCTATAACAAACAGTAGTAACGACTCAGGTTTCTTAGGGTTTACTTACTCTGCATGTCAAATAGAGAAAGAAATGATGTTGAGCAAAGCTATTCAAGCCTTGAGGGTAGACTGGAAAAACAGGCTACAATCCCCTCTGTAGCCTGAAGTGTTATGACACGCTGTATTAAATGCATGTTAAACCAAGTCATGCCACTATGCTGGATTATTTTTTTTAGAAATGTCACATATGCCTTTGAAAAATATCTCAAGTTAGCTGTTATTCAAATAAACTCAAATATTTGCCCTCAGGTTCCGAGTTTTAAAACAAGAAACGAACAAAGCGCTCCCTCGCTGCTCTGCTGTCAGCTGTTGTGAATATCAGAAGGTAAATTGAGGTGAAAGAGCAGCAGAGAGATATTTGATCTGACAATTACTGTATCGTCTTCCTACAAAGACTCTCCTCGAGGGACTCTTTTCAATGCAGCCCAAAGGCCTGGTCACACAATAAAAGCTTTGCAAATGCTTCACATCTGTTCTGTAAAATGGCCTGTGTGTCTGCAAGGTATGAGAACGGAATCAATTTATACTCTTCTGACTATCATTTAAAAAGGAGCTTAGATTCATAAACTGCTTACTTTGGGGTTTAATACTCTATTCAAAATGAACATTTAAACACCTTGAGCTTTAGAATACATATCTCACTCCAATAATGACATTTTAAGGATGTGATCACGTGATTTATTTGATGTGCTGTCAGAAATTCTTATTCAATTTGCATGTTGCCACATTTCAATGGCTGAAGGATGAAGAGCTACTTTATACTCCCACTGTGATCGAACACCGCGGCTTTGAGTAGCAGCTTTGACTATACCAGCTCCAAACATTTGGTGCGTTTCAGCTTCGGAGCTTAGAAATCAAACATAACAATATCTCGGATTACAACACATCATCTACTGTGTGATTGCACTTAATCCGCTTATTTTGATGTTATTCCCACAGCAGACTTTTACCCGCCGTGTGTCCAGATGTGACTAATTACAATAAATACTGTTTATTGTTCTTAAGATTGAGCAGTCATATTTGTTTGTCCCTATAGCAAACCACCATTCATTATTTTTTTAATTTTCAATAAACAAGGTCTCCCCATGTCACTGTCCTTGGCTACTGGAAATAAAAGTTCCCACTGGTTTAAAGTGTGATAATATCCATTCAAACCACAACAATATGAGCAATGAAAATATGCTTTATTTATGAAAGACCTGCTCGCTATATATCTCACCATTGTGAAACACTGAGTGATTGTAATTGAATAGCGCACGACTTTACATGCACATGCCCCTATTATTTACTCAAAGTTCCACCACCACAACGTAGTTTATTTTCTATACCAAGTTATAAATCCTCTCTTTGTCGTGCAAAAATATCTCTGGAGACCTCAAGAAACACTTGCCAGTAATGTGAGAACAATCTACATGGCAGTTACTGAAATGGCTGTGGGTATCTGCCCCTACAATTACTATATTAGCTCCATTGTGTTTGTATATACAGTAACACCATGTCTCATAATTTAAAGAAGGCAAGGAAATGGAAAGCTGCTCTTCAATCTTAAATATTTATATCCAAGCCCCTGAATGTTTAAGTGAACACAAAGAGCACTTTGGTATGATTGTTGCTTGATTAGCCCCAGTCTGGGAACTAATGGTGTTGCTAGATTGTGTATAAGAGAGATCATTAACAGTGTAAGGCTTTCTGACATCAAAGGACATATGTTGACACTTGAGAGTGCATCTTGTCTGTGTTCCCATGGGTCCTGGCCCATAAACATCGGGGGAACTGCATTCTAGCACGAGAGATTGTGTGTTTTTCTTGATTTCTTAGAGCAGAATAAAAAGACTGATCATATTATTAAACCTGCTTTAACTTAACTTTTTGGCCTGTTGGGGTCTGAAAAGTGAAGCCAATGCGCAAGTGCCCTAAACTTGCATTATATCCAGCAGAGGTCGACTCCTCTGGAAAGCAAAAAGATGTCAGAATGTATAGAAGTCTATGAGAAAACAACCCTACTTCTCACTTTCCTGACAAGTTTATGGTCTATGACTTACGTTAAGTCTTCTTCAATACAGTATGATGTTCATTTAGTAAATTATTGTCCCATTTGGAGTTCAATAGACGATAAAGCAGATTATGCTTTAGGTCGTGGCTACATTGTGATTGAAAGGTTGCTACCACACAGTGTTGTCCGGTTTGGGTATTGCCTGTGTTTTCAACTTGGAATTCTAACTCTTTGTGTGTTTTCGGTTAACTATAACATTTTGGTTGCCAAAAAAGTTGTTGTTCAGCCTTAGGTTGTACTTTGCTCCACCGTCTCGTGTCACTTTGGGTTCCAAAAAAGCACAGCTGCAGGACTGAGTGGAAATTCTCTGAGGATTCGTCACAACGAGCAACGTCCCCTTTGTCGTATCACAACAAAAAATATAAATGACACCAACTTTAAAGATGTATGTTCATCTAAACAAAACAGTTTTTAATCTATACATTTAAAAAAAAATGTTTGAATGTAGAGCTTGAGTCACATTGCTTGTAATTATGTGAAAATGATCGCTATCACAAACCTGAAATAAGTGCATAAAGCAGTGATTGTTCTATTAAAGACTTGCCTTTAAATAGAGCTGCGTGCTAAATATAGACCTTGAGGTTTGCCTTGGCATTATAAAATGACCTCAAATAAAACATTTGACTGTGACTGGTAAACTCCAGGGGTTGCACGATTCTGTGAAAATGAGCTTTTATGTGGGTAGGTGCTGCCTATATGAACAAGCGAAAGAGCAGCTGGACCTGCCGTGTCCAGAGGAACGGAAAATGTCTCTCGACTAGCCAAACCTCGTGTATCCCCTGACTCCAGTGTGAAGCTGTCTTTCTTAGATACCCGCGATCATCTTACGCGCTATCGATCCAAACCGCAGTCTCAATGAATGAACATGCAAAAACTGATCCAAGACCGGTGTGAAGGAGCAACTTCTTTTTATTCAATAGATTAACAGAGCGTTAAGAATTTTACTTTGCATCCGAGTGACTGCAGGCCACATGGAATCTGGTACGTCGCCCTTCCAGCATCTGCAACGGTTAACAAAATTGCTGGGCAGGCAGAAACAGAGAGGCATACATGGTGCAAATTTCAGGGTTTGTCTTCGCTCCGTTGATGAGGGATCCACTAAAACCCCTTGCAGTGCCACAACTAAGAGCTGGATGGCCACAGACTTCTTTTGGGTTGGTTGCTTGTATGGATTGATGTCCCCTCTATAGAAGCCAGTAAAGAAGGAATATAGAGAGTAGGGGTTTCTCTTTGGCCATTATTATAGAGTTCCATAAAATAGTGGGCGTTTAACAGAATACCGTAGCACGGGTCTTTGGTTACTGGTATCAAGTCAACACTTATGGTATTTTGGCTGTATTTGTTTCACATGACTAAACAGTGACACACTGCCTTGGGAAATGGTAAACAGATGACACTGAAATGACTCTATGAATTCTCTTTACTATGATTTTCTTTCTTATATTTCGAGAGGACCACCAAATACCAATTTTTACCTTTCTTTCTCTCACTGGGAGAAGAGAGGCAAGGACAAAAAAATGTAACTTCTCTCTCGGAGAAGAGTTCTGGGAAATGTTATAACATCAAACAATTGATTGTTTAATTACATTCAAACAGACTAGTTCCCCCTTTTCTCAGCCTCGGGATTTGCTTACCAGGAATTAATTTGACTGTTTTCCTCTTGTTTGCCACCCAGGAGTAGTGAACAGATTTGAAACACATACGCACAGTAATAGATCTCAAGCCAATGAATTGCCCGTTGTGTTTAATCATTACCCAACTCACCAATTTCCAGTCATGTTCAGGTTGATGACATGGCATGCCTCCTGCTCAAAGAGCTGGTCAATTAAACACCATAACCATATGATAACCATATGATAACTCTTTAAACTTATCATGGGGGTTATTCTGAGGGGTTCTATCCAGGCTTTAGTCACAGTGAGCCCGGAGGTATGTTGGGAATCTGGAGTCAAGGATTTGTCTCTCATCAGGCAGATTTAAAGAGGATTGCATACCGAGCTTTATGCTTTGAGTTTGAAAAGTATATATATTAGAAATAAGTACATGGGATTTCAGAAAATGATCCAGATTTACTTTGAGGACATTTTACTGGAAAATCCTCAGAAATATTAATACAAATCATATACATTTCTGGAAGTAAACATCCAATAAATAAGTGAACGCATGCCTGTGGTTGTCTGTGTGTACAAGCATCTGTAAGTGTGATTCTGAAGCACTGTTGGTGCATGTATGTGTGTGTTTGTGTATCCTACAGCATCCAGATGCCCCATGTGTTTCAGGAACTAAGGAGCTTCATGTGGCCTGTGGTTTTGGGCCTGTAAGGATGAAGATGAGAGAGATATACATCTGTCCACCCCTCTTTGCACAGCACAGAGAGCAGTGCCCTACAGCTCTCCCAGACACCAGACTGGAGGATTAGGAAAATTGTTGATAAAAGGCCCCCGAATCACAGAGAACAAATGATATTCTGATTTTTTTTTTTAAAACAATGAATGACTGTATGGCAGCAACATGAGATCAAAAGACCGTGTGTGTGACTACAACTTTTTGCATATAAACATAGTCCAAAATGCTCCCTGCTGGGGGGGTCCGAGTAATGGTGAAAATGAATCATCCAAATGCTAGGTGACCACATCTGGAAGCAAGTCCACACCAGAACAACAGTCTTTCCAAATGAACACGCAATCATCATTTCGGATCTAATGGTTTCATAATGCATAAAGAATCCATGAGTGAACTTTGTGTCAGCAGTTAGCTATTAAAGAGGCATCCTCTTGTATTTCAGTGATTTTTCTTTTTGGTAACCACCCTGACCCAGATAGTAGACAGGGTCAATGCACAGTGGAAGAAAAGTTTCATGAATAACATCAGTATTGTGAGCAGAAAAGCCCATAGTCTTTCACTGTCTTCATAATGCTTTCTATAATTCTAAAACGCTAGTTTAACATCTACTGTAATTAAATTAACGCTTAAGCTTGTTAATTTTTTATCTCAAATGTGGCATTCACGTGTGTCACCTAACAAGAATTTAGTTGCATTTCATTGTTTTAATGAGGGAGATTTAAAGTGCTGGTGCAACACAGCAGTTGGTAGAGGAACCTTAAATGTCCTTAATTTTATTGTGTGTAATAAAATGCAGTTGAGTTTAATTGAAATTAAACCAAATGACATAACTGCCTCAAAAATGTTGGGAAGACTAAATCCGTTACTGCTGAAGAGTTCACAACCCAGGATATCCAGTAACGTCTACTGCTGTTCATGTATGCTTCCTCTGAATCGTATAACTTGTAGAACTATAACTATGGTTACTCTTGTGGGATTGGAAGTCATTATCAACCATGTGAGTAGAGGGGGACAAGACCAAAGTGTTGCCTTTGTGTCATTCCACTTCATGGCATCACATTCTAAAAAATGTAGGATTCTTGCAACAAAGATGATAATAATAATAATTAATTATACTGTTCACAGACATTTCCAATAGGTCTCTGCTCCAGTCTGTAGTCCCCAAATGTTTTAAACAGTCCACCATCGTTCCTGTCCCCTAAAAGAAAAGAAAACATCTGCCTGAACGACTACCACCCAGTTGCACTCACCTCCATCATTATGAAGTGCTTTAAACAGTTAGTCAAAACCTTCATCCCCTCCTCCCTGCCTGACTCACTGGACCCTCTGCAGTTTGCTTACAGAACAAACAGTGTGTTTTAGTCTGAACGGGCTGAAACGGAGACTTTGACGCAGACACCCATGTTCGCTCCCTGATTCTGATTGGGTCTTATCAATCACTATGTATCCTTCCTGGCTTCGTCACACACCTATCATGTGTTTTTTTTTTTTTAAGAATACAATAACGATAGCCGCCTCGACTACCAGTGGTCAATTCAACATGGATAACAAATTACAGGCGCTCCTGACTTTATTGTGCTACTACTGTCTACAGGTGCAGGAGGCAGGGAGCTATGCAGGAGAGATTTGCCCAGTGTACATGAATGTGATGTGATGTGCGTTTTCAGACGTGTTAGTATGGACGGTGATTCATTCTGGAACGATACTATAACGCACAAGAAACGGAAACAAGCTGGATCTTACATTTCCCGTAGTTCAACTCTTTGCCGTTCTATTTAGAGCCCCCACCTTTTTCAAACCCTACACCTCCAGTTGTGTAAAGCAGGCTTTCTCTTGACATTTTTGTCCAAGCCAGTACTTATTCTGGCACCTGATTTAGTTTTTTGTTTTAGTCTTTTGATGAAAATGTAGATTTTTATAGGCACATTTTAGTCATTTGATAAAAGAAAACAGAATGCCTCCCTCAGTCCCACATATTTAAAGCACATCACAAACAGCCGTTGGGGCGGTTCTTGCTCGGACACCCGCAGTGTTTGTGTTTAAAGGATGAAATGTTTCACAAATTTTCATACTTGATATGTTTATAATGAGCTTTGATGCTATCTTGAGCACAGCCCTCAGCATCTTTTTTTCTAGTCTCAGTCCGCGAGGAGGTGCTGCAGATGAACAGTGACACCTGCTGGCTACATACTCGACCCCCCCATGACCCTCCACCCCACCCCCGCACTCACTGAAGGCCTACCATGTGTTCTCCTGGTCCAAATTTCACACTTCTGCTGACATAACACAACTACACTTATCGTGAGCGTATTGACAACTTCGGCAAGATCGTGCAGAAAGTATGATGAAAAACTAGAAGAGAGAGCTTTTCAAGTGCAAGGTGAGCTTATTAGGGTCAAAGCACGTTTATGAGAGAAGTTTACACGCTCAAAAATAGAAAAAATTAAATTCCATGAAATGACAAGAGCAGGAAGTGCCTTTTTGTTTACAAATCAGACCACAGATTTGATTAAAAAAGTCTAATTGCTATTCGTCCTTGCCCACTAACAACTTAGGTCAAATAAAGAAACTGAATATTTATTTTTGAATACATCAATAAGTGCTATATCTGGCTGAACACCTCCTTTTGTATGCCTTTTAATATTAAAAGGTAGCATAAAAGATACAATTGACTCAAAGTTGGTGTTACATCAGTGAACTGTCGGCAGCTTAGTCGTTCCATATATCCATCCACACACAGACTTGTCTGGCCGCCCGCCTGTCTTTCCTCATGACATCATCCTTCACCACTCTGGATCCTGTTACCAGACCCCGGTCCTCTCCTCCTACCCTGAGGAGTCTGCAATGTGTCTCCGTCTCTCTCAGCTGATACTGCCACCATGTTGCATATTTAATCAACTACATCTCCCCCCAGGCAGTAACTTTGACACATGACCCTGTTAAAGGTTTAAGAAGCAAAGAAAAACAAATAAAAGGCCCGTGAAGTAGTGCATTACTCACTCTTGCTTTGTTGTATTAGTGTAACCCTACATATGGGATGCCGTCAGATGGAGTCTGACATTTGTTTTGGCTAAGTCCACTTTACAGATTGTGGCCCCTTTTGGCCATATAAATGACTGAATGGAGCCAGAATGTGTTGCTTCGTGAAATACTATATATTCTGAGGTTTTAAATGCAGGAATCATATTGAGAAACATAACTTGCACTGCTCCATTGACCCTAAGTGTAATGTACATAGTTCAGCTATGTGGCTCCTGCTGTCCTTCCAACCTCAGAAAATACTCAACAGCTGTGTGTTGAACCTACGAGATCCTCCATAAAATGCCTCTGAGCAGTTGCTCTGTCTGGCTTGACCAAAAGCTTGACCAAGAGTTTATGGACATCCTACTTTAAGAGAGAATAAAGGGCTCAGGAGCTGCAGTCTCTGCATGGAGGCAGACAGCCTCTCGTCACAGTTTACAGTAATCCCCCACAGCTGAAATTATGGTGAACACACATTCTGAATGAACGACACTGATTGCTTTTCTGTTTGCAAAACTGCAACAAATTTGTTGAAGACAAGTAATGTATGACAAAGCACAACAGTGCCTACAGCAAGCTAGAGTTCCAGATCCTGAGTTTTGGATATGCTGATACCTGGAAATTAATGGATGGACAAGAAATTCTACACACAAAAGAAATACCAATAGGACAACTAATATGTTGGATTTACATAGGAAACCCTATACATTATGTTATAGTAAGTAATTTCTCCATCTGTTAAAAACATATCTGGCTCTGACTTTCTACACTTTGTGCTGAGCTTGCTGAATAATAAACAGATGTCACAAAACAATGAGTCCCTGAGTTTTTATCTACATTAATTATGTGTACAACCACAAAACCTACATTAGAGCTGCAAGTGTAGTGATTTACAACCGTGTTCTAGGTAGAACCCTGATCAAAGCATTTGCCTAAAATATTGTCCTTGCGAAACCTTAATAAATAACATTCTGTACGTAACTCATCAGACAGAAATCTATTATAAAGGCCTGTCTTCACTTGTGCATCTCAGGTTGTATCCACATGCCCAAAGTCAGTTATTCCACAGGGGGAATCAGGGACAGTCATGGACTAGTTGCAGCCCTCTTGCAGCTATTGGATCTACGGGTCATCAGGGATACGTTGGATTTTTCCACACTCTTCTTAATATCTATAAACAGATTCTGCATATGAATGAATTTTTACTTTTTACTATCTTATAATTAGCTTGTTCATACGTGGCTACTTGTGAAACAATCCGGTCGTAGACGTTGTCTCTCAACTCCAACTTCATTCTCGCATCTCAAGTTGCTAATCGGACTGTAAACAATTGACCGGCGCATAGAAAAGGAAGTCTTGGCCCAGATATCCAATGGCTACACTGGGACCCCCAAAATGTTAGGCACCCCCCCCCCCCATGCTTTCACTATGCTTCCTGCAAACATGATGTCACACTTGTCATTGTTCCAGTGAAGGAGGCTTCCCATCATGGTTCCAGGATTCACTGAGGAATTGTGTGAATCTTCATAGTGTTACTGATAAGTCACATTGATAAGATCATACAATGGTAGTCCAGTTTTATTTTCTTAAACCTGTGAGAAGTGGTGCAGTGGGTGAAGTGTCCACGGGTCAAACATGATGGGTCAGCCTGGGAAATGTTTTGACATTCTGCGGTGACCTTGTGCTTTAGGGTACAAATCCTTATATAAGTAATTTTAAGTGGTAGACTCTCTTTATCCTCTTCATGAGGTACTTACATAAAGGCTGGATGCAGCCAAATATGGTCATGCCTTTAAGTAATGATTGGACTCATTTCAGGCAACACCATTTCCTGCTGGATGGAGATTATTACTACACATGCAATCACTGATGTCTCGGCACACAGAAACATTAATCTGCCCCCCCCATTACATTCCCAGAGTGTTAAGCAGCAAGTTTTAGATGATTACAAGAGAAACCTTGATTAGAGCAATACGAGGTAACTCAACCTCCCATATCGTGGTGATGTAATGGACATTTGAGTGAGTGAGTGTGTGTGTGTGTGTGTGTGTGTGTGGTGGTGAATCACCACCTGTAGGACCCACACCTCCAAACCTTCACTCCAACAGCCAATAAAACATCCCAGCCTGAGAGACCAAGCGTACAGCCGCAACAAACGTGGGAAGAGGAGGAAGTGCTGAGTCGTCACACTGGTGTATTGTTTTAGTGGAGAAATGTGATGACCGGAGAGATTTGTCGCGCCGAACCAGAGTTTGAGGGCCTGTTTTAATGAGCGGAAAATGAAGCCTGGGAGCTGAATTTGCATGAAAGGCTTGGAAACTAATCATGAAGCCCAGTGGGCGCTTGAAAAGACAAATACCTGCGCTGTCCATAGTCGGCAGAGGCTCAAATTCCCAAGATTAGCTACTTTCAACACGTGTATAAAGAAATAAATGGTGACATGACTTCATTTGGTAGAGTTAATTCATCTCTCTGCTTTATAAAACATCCTTTAGGGCAATTTTATCGTCTACGCTATGGCTATCAGCACCTTCCACTTAGGTTTGCTCACCATGTGTTAAATTAAGTATGAGGTCACTCTGTAGGCATACGGATTTTGACAGATTGTTAATGAGGGTAAACTGTTGAGTTGAACTGATGTCATGACTTCACATTTTTATCCTGCTGCTTTTGCGAGAAAGAGAAAATGAGAGGCTGTTAATCTCATTATCACATTAGGATCATTAAGCCACATTGGAGATAAGCAGCAGCAATTACTCACGGCCAATTAGAACCAGAAACAATTTTATATCATAGCTTGCCACTAACTTGTAGGGGTGATGCATCTACTGGTCGGACCAAATGGTGCTGCATCATCCATAAAGTCGCATCAATGTCTTATTTTAATGTATTTATTCAACGTATAGTGCATTCTAACTTTAAATGATAAACTAAGTTCTGTGATATTCGGCAAGTGGTAAACTACACACAGAATTGTTGGAATTCTGGTCTGGAGAGTGAAATGTGGAAAATAAAAGGACAGTTTCCAGATCTTGAGGTTTGGAAATTGCACAAGTCTGTAAAATGTATTAAAGTCCTTCTGTTATTCTTTGCTAACATGCAGCACATGCAACATTTTATGTTGTTTTATACCTGCGGTCATTTATAATAATACAGCATATACTATAATACGATATTTCCTGTTGTGGATAGAATCTGTTGAGTTGACCGTAACACAGCTCTACCGGTAAATACCAACATGCTGTTCTCTGGACTGAAAAACGATCAAGTCAGTAAATCGAGTCAAGACATTAAATGGATTTGAGTGTAATTAGAAATAGAGAATATGTAGGAACACTGGGAAGAATAATAACCCATCACAACACTGACTTCTATAGTGTCAAGGCTACATAAGCAGTGGAATGAAGCGTCCTGGTGGTCTAGTGCTTTGAGACGTGTACCGTGTAACAGTAGTGTGAGGAACTTTTGTCACGTCATCGTCCCTGTTTCTTTGTGCTGTCCTATTATCAAATCAGGGGGCATACAAAAAGTGAAGTGAAATGTCACGTTTTAAATATCTGAAAGTCTGCATTTGAATCTTTAACACTGCCTGAGCATTGAAATGGTTCTTCACTGCAGTTTGAACAGATTTAAACTACATTAGTTGAGAGAAAATGAGAACATTGACTTTCTAGACACTACTCAATATATAAATATTTATTTTTTACAATCTCAATGTCCCAAAGAGGAGGAAACTAAACTACTGTATTTGTACTTGTTGCAGCTCTCAGAAGCCAATTCTAGACCTAAAAGCAGCAAAGCGATCACAAAATCTCTAGATGAACAGGGAGCAGTTCTGCCAGCACAATCACCGGTTACTGTGCAGAGCAGCAGCCGTGTGCTAGCGACAGAGTTAGCATAGCTTACTATAAACATAGATCCATTTAGTAGCTGTTCTGCAGTTGCTTTAATGGGCAGTTCCTTTTCTGCAAGTGCTCAGTAAAAAACCTGGAAAATGTAACATCTACAATTACAAGACAAACTCCATCTGTGGATGAATATCGTGCGATACGATGAAAAGCTCCAGAACTGCTACTCACTGGGCCTTGAGGTGACATTATTTTCTCAACTGCTGTTTTCCGAAGTCAAGAATGAACTTTGACCCTCAGTTTGGCTACAGTTGGGTTCTGAGACTCTGCTTGCTGATTTATAAATACATGCTCAGTTTTCTATCTCAAGTAAAAGCTGCAACTACGCACACAGCGGTACAATTGAGTCCATTAGGGTAACAAACATGATCAGTCAGACAGGTTTTAAAGTTCCCAGTTTAACCAACAAAGACGAACATTACAATATTAAACTTTCTAATAACATTCATTAGATTTTGCAAAGCGAAATGAAACCAATGTGTAGAACAGAAAAAACAAAAGTTAAACTGTTCAGGATTATTTACACTTTCAGTGTAACATTCCCTCCATCTATCTGTCCGCCCACCCCATTCCCATCAGAGTAAGTGATTTCATGAGAACACTGTTTGTCGCTCACATACACACATACTATGGTTCAAGCATCCTGTTTGTGTCAGAAGTTGCTGAGCTGTTTCTGTTTAGTCTGACCTCTACAAGGTACAGTGATTAGAAAAGTGTGGGTACCAATCTGGTCTGGTATCTGGAAACAACAGTTAACTCACTTTTTTTTTTCACGGTAAAACTGAGTGTCTTCATGCTTTTTATTTTGTTGATTTCATGCGATAGTTTTATTCCACAGACTTGGTCGATGATGATAGTTGTGTCACCTTGCTTCACAGATGAGATGTTAATTTGCCTGCAGTGAAAATGATCACATCATTAAACTCCGGAAATGTTGGAAATGCACTGCAACACTTTTATACCAAGAATAATGTTGTCTCGGCTTTTCTGGGGGAAAAAAGGTCTCAATTGTACAATCGTCAACATGATAACATTAAATGTGTCATTACCTATTTGGAATCCAAAGCCTTATTATCACTGTCTTGTTTTGAGAGTAATTGTGATTTTATGGTTAAAGTTATGACTTCATTGAAACCTATCCAGGTTCATCCAGGCAGACACAGCCCTGTGCTTTAAATGAAAAGGGTAAGTTAAATGTAATTAGCCAGTACATGTGGTGAAATAAGTTAACACAATGACAAATCTTAACAAAAATATTGAGGTAATTCTTAAGCTGCCGTCAAGCCAAGACCACAGTGAAGGAGAATCAAAATATTTTTCTATGAAATTAAGTCATACGTGCTCTGGAAAGGCCTGCTCTCTGTCTGCAGCAGGTATTACAATCTGTTGTTTAAGTCTTGACACAATAATGACATCAGCTCGGACGTGTGTCATAACTCTTCTGCATACTGACAGCGATGGCAGAAATTTAGGACAAGAGGAAATCCTTTGACTTGCATCTGTTCAACAGCTCAGAAGAACCCGAGCTGAATGGATGAATGAGTGTGTTGCTGTGTTATCGGACAGCCAAGGACTTGTCTCATGGGACTAAATGAGACTGAGTTAGAATAGTCACGACAGGATGATCACCATCCATACAAATACATGAGAACTATATCGGAAGTATAAACCTTTCTTATGTTTGCACTGCACTACTTTATGTATAAACAAAGACATTCATCGTCCTTTAAACATAAAGACATACGGGGAAGACTGATCTCAAAACCATTCCTCCTGGCAAGAGTTACTCCTTGAGAACAAGTCATCTTATAGCATCTCACAGGACAGCAAACCTGCATATTTCCCCTTCTTGTTCTGGTTCTTTGCTGTTCTGCGGTATTAGGGTGGCCCTCACTTGGGGCCTCGGGGTCTACTGACTTTCATAGCGCTTCAGCACTCAAGTGGCGTCTTGGCCAGGAAACACGCTCACCTGGGTGTTCCACCAGAAAAGCAGGCACTGATGTGGAGATTACTGTAACTGTTGCGAAAGTGTGGCCCCTGAGAGCTGTGAATAACCCACGTTCTAACGTATTGTAAAGTATATAGTGGGCTCATGTTGGGCCAAGCGTGTCTCTGTGGGTTTGTAAAAGTATATGCAGGTTGTTTAGAAGAAATATGGTCCAATGCTATTCTGGCATTCATTTGTAATTCTAGTAGTTATATTAGAGTAGATGATAGAGAATTATAATTTGACTGGTTTAAAAAATTCATTGTCCGTGATTCATTGTCAAGTGAGGACAAAATGAAGTGAAACTGTTTCACTGATCAGTTTCTTTGCTCTTTCCTCATTAGCGCCCAGGAACCCAACCAACAGAGACCAGACACAAATCATCCTCCCTAAACACAAATCCAACCCCCCTCCCACCTTTATCCTCCATGACCAGCACACCGGCCTTAGCCTTGTGGCTTGAAGTGGAAAAAATGGCTCTGAATAAGAAACACAAATCATAGCTAGGCTATAGCTCAGTTCTAACCATCACTAGTACGCACATGCAGGCCCCATACTTATGTTCACCTCTCAGACAGAGCTTTCTCGTTTATGTTGCGTGCGGCTAGATAGGGAAAGAAAGACTAGAGAAATAGTTGAGGGAGTGAGGCTATCCAATTAAGCAATTACGAGCTTTGGGGCCCCGATTTTCCATGACTTAATCTCAGCAGCTTCTGGAGTTCACCATGGAGGCTCCGCAGCGTCTCCTGGAAAGAGGCCTGAAACAGGGAGATGGTGGTTACTGATACAGATGGATGTCCATCCCCCCTTGCCCCCAGGGTTCAGTGCTCCGGGCGTCCATCATACATCCGAGGAAGTCTAGACAGCATAAACACTGAGGAGAAATAGTGCTCAATCAATCTTCACAATCTTCTATCTCCTCTAGACTCTTGTTCCTATCCCATACATCCTCATCGCTACCTTTTTTCCCCCCCATTCTTTCTGCCACTGCAAGAGTAATTTAATGTCTCAACTCTAAGAGTTGTCTGGAGAGGTTACCTGGATGGAAAAAGGGCTGGGCTTTAGGCCTGTCTGGGCAGGGTTATGTAAGAATTGGCATGACTGGCTCTGACAGCTCTTACACATTCTCCACAGTGTGCAGGCTGCAGCCCGCGTGGCAGTGAGCTTAACCCTATATTTCATGCCAGACACTGCTAAGAGGAAGATAATGTCTGCTGCTGCTCACCTCTCCTTGATGTTTTTTACATATGCTGGCTCCCCCAGCGTGGAAGGAGCGGCTGTAAAATCTATTTAGGTCAGAGCTATTACGTTTCAACCCTTGTTCCCTGCCTCAGCAGTTTCAGGGGTTCAGTGTGCCCTGACTCCATTTGTCTCCATCCAGTCGATGTTTCTGCCTTATGTATGGTACATAGTTTACAGGAAACAAGGAGGACGGTCCTTACAATGATACAACACAGAAAAGAAAAAGGAGGCAATTTATTTTCCAAGTTTGAAATATCTGAGGAGGTTAGCTCGGCACTCTAGTTACTCACATCCACACTGTCTGGTGTCACTACTGAGCAGCTTGACTTGAGAAATCTGGGTGAAGTACATTTAATAAAGGAAGTGATTGATTAGAAAAACTTTGGGAAATATGCTTATTTGCTTTCTGACTGCGAGTTAGAGAAGAAGATTGATACCACTATCATGTCATATGGTAAATGTGAAGCTACAGCCTGCAGCCGGTTAGCTTAGCATACATAATGGAAACAGGTGGAAACAGGTGGTAGGCTGGCTCTGTTCAAAGGTTAAAAAAATATGCTTACCATCACCTATTAAGCTCTCTGAATAACATGTATCTCTTTAGCTAAATCCGAATGAAAACCAACAAAAAACAACGCAGTGTTGTTCTGTTGGGGTTTTGTGCCAGATGATTTCCATGTTAGGAGCAGTAACTTCCTGAAATTCCCACCAGTTACCTGGCAACCTCACAAAAACAACAGTATGTATGCTGCTTTCATACCATATTGTTGGGAGCAGATTTAGCTAGTTTCAAAGGAACTATGTCTATACCGTTTGTTTGAATTTGGCTTCACTTGTTAACAAACTGCTCCAAATACGTAACAAAGGAAAAGTAACTCATGTCGGCAATTTATAAGTGACAACAAGGCTGGAATCAGGGGAAACCATCTTAAAATAATGCATGAATTCTCCTAAGTTGAAATAACTGGAAGTTTTGTTCTTCGGCCAGCATTGCTTGACTACACAATAACCCAACTGTAAAACCATACCAACTGGTTTTTACTCTTCCAGTTTTTGTGAACAAAAGAGATGTAACATGTTTATTAGAAGATTTTAAATGTGCTGTTAGGTAGTCATGACCATAGGACAGAGACAGGCTAGGCATTTCTCAGTTTCCATTTCTACTCGGCTCTCTGCAAGAAAGTAAATGAGCGCATTAACTAAAATGTGGAAATATTCCTTGAAATGTATCTTCTCTGGCCTTTAGTCATTCTTCAAAAATTGATAATCAACTACAAAGGAAGAAATCATGAACATAACACAGCCTACCTCTGCTTTTTCTCTGACTAATGATCTACATTTACGGCCAAGTATTTAATGTGTCACATAAAAAATCATCACTTACCGTAATTTGCCACAATACAAGAATACCATCATGGATACCTTGTGCCCAAGCACTGGGCTGTAATGATTTCCATCTCACTCATTCCAAGTGAAATATCCTTTCAATGTGTTCTCATGTGTGTGTGTATTTATATACAGCGTGCAGTGAATCAAATGGGTGTGCTGGACTGGATGAGTTTCCAGGTACATAGCAGCTACACAAAACCAGTGCTGGATAACATCCATGGCAGCAGATGACCGACCGGCATCATGTGGACCTCAGATGTCTGAAGAGAGCTGCTAGAAAAGGAAAATTCCACAGAGAAAAAAACAACGATTCAACAGCACCAGACACTGCAGCTTCGACAGTGTATGGTATGGTATGAGCAGATCAGAGGGAGTCGAACAAGCTGGCTGACAGTTGTGGAAGTGAAGACTTCAGCAGAGAGGTCACTTCAGATGTGGACCATGAGGGCACAGAGAGGTTACACTTCTATTGTAACCCAGGGACCGTCTGTCCTGGGAACAGAAAGATAGATGGTCTTAATTTTAGTGTGTAGTCTTCCAGTCCCCACAAGGGGCTTGAGATTGAGAGTCTGAGCACAGCATGGAACTGGCTAACAAGCATGCATGCACTCCAAATCATCTCTTTATGTTACTTTTATGCTCTGAAGGTGGAGACAGAAGACAGAGCTCCCTAAAAGAAAGATGGTGCACTTAAAGTCTGTCAGTTGAATTATTTCAGCTTCACAGAAGACACTAACATGAGTCCACAAAGCTAGCAAAGAGTTTGAAGTCCGACATTTGGAAATATGCTTATTGGTTTTGTTGCTGAGCGTTAGACGAGGAGGTCGATGTCACTCTTATATCTGTCCGTTAAATATAAAGCGAGAACCCCCAGCTAGTCCGCTTAGCTTAGCATAAAGACTAGCAGCAGGGGGAAACAGCTAGCCTGGCTCTGTCCAAAGGACACCTACAGTGCCAGCACCTCTAAAGCTCACTAATTGAGCATCGCTAAATCCCGTTTCAGATTTTCTTCATTTTCAGGTTGATTTTCAAGCCAGTCGTGGTTAAACATTGTTCCTGGGGCATGTGCAATAGTGATACTCGTTACCCGGAGAGGTTGGAAGGAGACGTTTCTTTCTAAAATGTTCCTTTTCCATGTAAAAAACATGAGCAGCTAACATTAGCAGAGCACGTTAGCACATCATTAACTATCGTTAACACTTCTAAGCCTCGCTAGCTTTTGAAGGTATACTGAATGTATACGCATGCTGCTCTTTCTTTTAAAGGATTGTAACAGCGAGTAAAGAGCTAGCCTGCTTTACAGGACCAGTGCTGCTCCTTAATTTCATCGTCGCTCCTGATAGCCAGGTGATGTGGTGGTTCACTTTACACTGCGATCTGTAGTCATTAACGTTAGCTTATATCTTTATCTTGTTAACGTGTTTTATCTGCTGAATCAGTTTGTCATCCTGGGTGTGCAGTTTGAGACTGTGGTAGCTTCGACAGCTTTAGTAGCAGTGGGGGGTGGGGCCTGAGAATGTCAGCTGGTTGCCTGGCATCCTCACGGTGACAACAGGACTCCTGGAGGTCACTCCTTCCGGACAAGAAGCTTTCGAAAAGAAAGCAATAAAGCGTATTTTCAAAAATGAACACAAACCATTAGTCTTTGAAGGACCATAGCCTATTTTGTTTTAGCCCATTTGATAGAAATCATGTGAACTTTACATCACAGCATTTTTTTTTTTTTAAACTAACACAAATAAATGCAGACTTGATATTCACTGCACTGTATTTCCCAACTAAAGCAAGTTTAAAGAATATACTATTTAATTTTCATATTGCGCAGACATCAATGGAAACAAATGGCTGCCTGGGGAGGTAGTAAAATCCATACAAAAATGCTATGCAAAAAAGTGCAAACTACATAATGTGTAATCAAAACTACTTGCAAACAGACTGGCATTGACTTCAATAGCAACAGGTCATATGTATTTCTTTTTACATGTCATTAATGTGCAACAGTCAACAAAATGTGACTTCTATACAGCACATAGCGCACAAATCATGCATGCTGTCTCCAGTAGGTAAGAGCTGTGTTGTGCATCAGTACTGACAAAACAGAGTGTCTTGTTTTGGCTGTGCAGCTTACAGCGGTCTGTCAGCCCCTGCATGGTTTCCTTCCATGCAGGGGCACATATGTCGTCCTGACAGTCATTCCTGTTCTGCCTGTCTGCCGCAGCCAGAGCTCAGCCTGTCTCCAAACACCACCAGATTGACAGGGGGGTGATTTACAGTTAAGTGTAAAAATCAGGAGCAGATTTGGTATGTTTCCCCGAGGTGTTTCATGTGTCAGCAGCTTCCACATTGGGTGGAGTGCTTGTTCACTGATACGGTACATGTACATACACATGCTGTCTGGAGCTAAAGAAATAGCACACCTTAAAAAAACAAAATCATTATTGACTCATATTTGGTATTTTTTTTATGACTGTATGTATTTGCACATCTGGGGCTACATACAGCATGCAGCCATTGCCAAAGAAAACAGCACTGTACAGTATTCATCCTGCAAGAATCCCCAAACAATTCCTCACATTGCCTTACCAGAAGAGAAATGGGAAACGCATTATCCTCATGATTACCTACAGGGCATAGTAACACAGCCTATTTGGCACCTAGGATCAGTCAGAATCTTCAACAAATGTGTTTATGCTGCCTGCCAATACATTTTAATGGGGTAGACAGGCAGAGATGAGAAAAAGTATTTGGGAATCATTACAAGCTTCCCTCAGGTTGTAAAGAGACAACTCGATGCAAACTCTAGTTCGCCATGCCAAAGGTTGTCACCTGTTTTCTGGAAATGTCCTCTTTTTTTGCTGTTGTGGCCAGATGTCCACTTGACTGTGAATGAGCAACTGAATGATCATCTTGAGAGAGAATGTATAAATTGAATTCATTTTAAGCAATCTGATCATACAGATTTCCCATTAAAAGTACAGGGGACTTTTCAAGGCTGCATGCCTTGTATAATCTGGATTTATGACCTGCTGACAAAATATCACATGTCTGAATGCCACTGTAGAGTGTACACCTAATAACATATACTCATACAAACACATCCACGCTCATTAATGGCAATGGAGTGGCAACATTTTACACCTGGAAGAGTTAGCTTGGATTATCTTGCCTGTGTCCACCCAGGGTGCTTCCCTATAACTGTCACTCACTATTCTTTGTAGAGGGCCTAAAGTGGCTCGCAGCCTGGTAGCAAAATGGAAATATTATGCCTCTGAGTTTTATACCATCTGCCCTCCTACAAATCTCCTGAAACTGTGACAGGAAATATTTAGACAACAAGATCAGCTCTGTTGAAATCACAGGACAGATGGGACCAGAGAGAGTGGACAGAGAGAGAGAGAGAAACAAACTGTTGCACAGTAGTATGTCCCAAAATGAAACTCCTACGTATTGGCCAATCATTTTATGCCTCTCATGTTTCTTGTTACTCTTTCCTGTCACAAATAATATGCAGAGGCAGCAACACTGGCATTTGTGATCTTAAAAGAGGACTTCAGCGATTTAGTATTTAATATGATGCAACCAGTGTCATCTTCTTGTTTGGCTGGTAAATGCAGCTTTCAAAGCAGGCCTTATGATATAAATGTATAGTCTTTCGGCCCCAGAGATTACATTACTAGGGTTTAAGTTTTTCAAAATTTGGAGAGCTCCCCCAGAGCTTCAGAGGACATTATAAAACAGTTTTTACAGGCTGAGGAGTTCTCCCTATGAGGAGTAAACTGATCTTGATGTGTAAAATTGGTGGAGTACCTCTTTATTTTTTCTGAATTATGGCCCATTTTCCACTTTAAGAATCAGTTGCACAGCTAGAAAAATAATGTCACAAAGTGTTGTGGCATCTTCAAAAATCGAAATGATTTTCTTTTTTATTTTAACCGTAGTTATAATATGAAACGGAATTGATCACTAAAAGGGAATTTAGCCTCAGCAATTCTATACTACATAGTAATTCTAAGCAGGTTTTATGTATGTAGTGTGTTCTCAAAAAACAGAATGGAAACTAAAAATGCAGATTTTTTAGTGTGCTGTTGTAGACGCTATTGTCCCTCAATGTATTGCACAAAGGCAATACAGGAGTTGGTGGTGAGACTGCTCCGTAATAATCTTGGGGAAAATAGTAGAGTACCGGTAAATGATTTTTAGACAGTTTTGCTGCAGTTTGATTGACATCTGACGACACACGACTTGTATTGTTTCCTGTCAGTATGGAATGGTAAAGTATATTGATTTTTTGCATACTAACTGCAAAAACAGTACACTATAAAGATCTGTGGGTAAGCTGCATTCTCGTGCTCCTTGGATGGTCCCATTTCCCGAGTTGGAAAGTCATACTTCCGACTTCGGCGTGTTTATGAGCTTTAAGAAATAATGTGGAAACGATAGGAAAGTTACAAAGAAGATGTGTTGGATTTTCTTTGCTCAGAGCATTTTTATCGTGAAGATTCATGTTGTTATCCAAGAATGTTGAAACAGTTTGGAGCTTTATATTAGTGATTGTGTTCCAGACTAGTTGCTGCACCAGTACATGAACCACTTAAATACTACTTTATCTGACTTGCTAATAAATTACTTTTCTAACTAAGTTAGGTCACTCTACATGGACAGCAACTACTGGTTACAACCTAATACCATAATACAAATTACATGCGAGCAAATAGAATGTTTCTTACTGTCAACCAAACATTTACTTTCACATTTACTGCCATATTTCTGCATAATTTGATGGTAACTTGGCAAGTCGTGTAGCTAAATTTTGCTCCGACTTTCTGACTTTTTGTTCCAACTCTTGGGGGAGTCCCCAGACGGGAACTTATTCTTCCGATTATTCCGTATATCACATGAATGTAACAGCAATTTGATTCAAGGGAAAAATCACTCCCACTAACTCCTCCTCACACAATATTACTTCTACCTCAAATCAGTGATGTATTGCACAATGTAAATATAGGGTTACATTGTTTGATAAACTGTAATTAATGAACTGCTGCCAGACGACGAGACATGAAAGCTCACCTCTTGTTCACTACCCTCCATCTCAAATGTGACTCAAGTATTTCCAGCAGCGCTCGAGTCCACATTTAAGTGTTCATTATCATACGCACCATACGTCAGTGGAATAACACGAGCAAGAGCGTTTATTTTCTCAGCTCCCCTCCATTCATCAATCCCTGCTACTGCATGAACCCTCACGTCACATGTGTTTAACTGTACGTCCTGTGTGTTTCCTCCGCGTGGAGTAATCAAAGGAGCTGATCCAGACGCTTAAGACAGTGTTTGGGTCCTAATCAGACTTCAGGAACTCCCACTCTTTCTGTGGTAGACACATAATAATCCCATGTCAGTCAGATATGTCTGTGCAAACACACATGTGCTGCTTTCATAAGCCCCCCTCTGCTTTCCACACACATAAACAATATTGCTTTGATTTGCTCTCCTCTTTTTTGTCTGTCCAACTCTGTCTTATGTCGGCATATAGTACAAACAGTCTCGCACATACACATACGGGAGCAGTGGCGGGAACCTATTTCCACCTGTTTCTGATTACTCTAATTGGCCAGTGAGGTTAAGGAAATGTGTGACAGATGAATCTAGGGTAGCAAACCTGACCCTGGTGAAAAATAAGTGGAAAACTAAGAGAGCACCTAAGTGAGAGAAGTCATAGCAGTATTAGGAGTCAGGGTTTGCTCCCTTTGTGTGGATGCAAGACCAGTTAAGTTTAGTCTGTCTTCTGGTGTGAATCAGTCATTCTTTCACTCTCTATTTAGCACTCACACAGACACACACACAGAGATTTAACAGAACCCCAGAGCCTGACTGACTCACTGAGTGATGCCAAGTGTGAGGCTGGATAAATGGAGCTCAGAGGCGGTGAGTCAAGAAACTGGGGCCAGACAGAATCAATCACACTGCAAGAGCTGGTACCGTTGAAGCTTTTCCCAATGATGCCCTTTCACCACAATGAAGACAGATTCATTCGGTTGTACTGAACATCAATGGGCAGTAAAAAGGAGTTGAAGTGGACATTTACTCACACATAAGGAAACATACAAGTTAGGCTGTGGAAGTAGCTGTGAGGAAGAGATAAATGGTTGTACCAAATTTAATGGCAATCAGTTCCATCGTGGTTTAGGCATTAAACTCAAAATCACAAATTATTATTCTTTGTCTGTGCACTGTGAATGTCTGTAATTGAATGGCAATCAATCCAACAGTTGTTGAGATCTTTCAGTTCCAAAGTAGTGGTGGACTGACATTGCTATCCCTAGAGCAAATCCCCCACTTCAGATGATATCAGCCCATTAGATGGGCGTTATCAGCTTTATAGATATGGGTTAGAAGGGGCCTGCTCCACTTACTAGAAGATTCAGAAAGCCGTTATCGTCTATTCGCATGGTTGATCCCCAATACGAATACAAGACGCCGACCTCTAGTGGCCGTAGTTGTAATGACGGGAGCAAAACAGGAAGTCAGGTTCCGTAATATAAAGAGCAACAAAGTCTGCATGCAGGGGAGGTCGGGGTGGATGGAATCAAAACTCAACACATTGACTTGCTTTGTTACATAACAAACCTAACCAAGTTGTTTAGTTGCCTCAACTTAAAACAAGTTGTTTTGTTTTAATTCAAAATATTAACCGCATGTTAAGAAACTACGACAGCAAAGTTTCACCTTCACTTTCGCAACGTGCGAGTAGGTGCAGTTTGCCCATTTTGTCCCATCTGAACAATTCGAATGGTAGTGATAACAACTGATAACGGCCATCAAATGGGCTGTTAACATTCGAAAAAAAATTTCAGTAACTTATTTTATGAACAGATCTGAGACTGAAATGCCTACGTTTTACGAGACAATCATGCAGGACCATGATACATATATAATTCTGGATCTTGTTTGTGTGGTATTATGTATCATTGGGCTTGTAGCGGCCCATACTTCAAAATAACAGTGATGCAGAGACAAACACAGTTAATTTATTGCTGATGTACCAGTGACTCACAAAGGCAGACATTTTGGCACGCACACAGACACTAATAACCCAAACATAATCTTTGCTGGTGACCAAGAATGAGTCAGATTCCACAAGTTTGCTATCATCTCCATCTGAGAGGATAAAACCACAGTGATATAAGATTAGGAGTGGCTTCCCTCTAGCAGGATGACTGAGTGGACCTTCAGCCCTGCTTCGTTCCTCTGGAGTCCCCTCTCTGTCTGGGATGGATTTGTCGGTCTGGGCCGGCCTGTGCAGGGTCACCTGGGGGTTGTGTAAATGCACACTCACTCTGGGTGGGATGGAAGCTCAAAGGGATTTTCCATGACTCGCGCCGGTGACTGGAGCGTGCCTTCCCAAACAAATGCATCATCCTCCTGCCCAAAGCAGCCGTTTAGGTAGCATCGCCAGGGAGTCGGGAGTTTTCCCTTCCATTTTTCTTTGTTGCTGCTGCGAACCCCCAATTTGTGTCACGACACATGCAGCATTGGGTTTCCATATGATGTGCTTGTTTGTTGTGATGGTGATTCTTTCCTATTGAAGTCATCTGGGTCAGGGGGAGCAATCTAGTCTCTGTTGTTTTTAGAATAACTGTTGAAATAAAGCATCAAACTTGCCAGAGGTACTTCCTAACCACATTATCTTACACAGAATAACTGCGGTTAGACATGTTGAGTCTTTATTATGCAGTTCATAATTATAATATTATAATATATCATATCATTGTCATTGCTGAGTAGTAGTAAAGCAACAAGGGTACTACACTTAAATATTTGATAAAATCTGCTTTCTGCTTTCTCTCTCATTTACACAATTCATCCCCTTTTGAAGATTCATCTGCAACGCTTGCTGTCAATGTGAATTGCTTATTTTGACAAACTCTCACACTCCATCTTGACTTTTGTCAAGGTGAATCCAACAACAATATTGCATGTTTCTCTAATGGCTCCCACCAGGAGATGAAGCACATAAATAACCATCTCCCTCACTTTGTTTACCCCATTCGCGTCTCCTCGGTAACAGGCGTGTTGCCAAAGTTGTTCCTCACTAGCCACATTGACGTGAGTGAATATTATTAATGTCATCAGACTTAATGGACCTGATTTATGAATTTAGACCTCAAACCCAACTGCTCCAGAAACGTCTGCATAAATAAAGATGTGGTTCCTGCAGAAGCCTTACTTTGGGAGAAGTCACATGTTGTTCTTTTTAACGTCATCTTGCTTTTCATGACTAGACGAGAAAGTGGTGAAAGATAGATGCTCTTTAAAGACGTAAATCTGTTTTTCTCTCTCAAATACACCTTTTCGCTAAGAAAGGCTTCCTTCAGCTCATCTTCAACTCTTAATACTTGAGCTCGGTTAAGTCCACCACATTAGGTAGTTGTCTTCCTTCTGACTTTTGTTGCCTGACCCACAACAACACCCTGGTTAGCAAGGGGGTCATGGTCGGTTTAATTAAACAATGCAATAAAGTTCTCAGACAGCATACAGGACACTGGTGACCTTTCTTAATTACTCTGTACAACACACAAACTCTGCTAAAATGCACCAAAACTTGCTGGACTCTTTGAGGAGTGAATATCACCCACTTGTTGTGTTTAGTAGTTACAACAAAGTTATCATTAAATCACAGACATGTTAATTCCCCAGCCCATAAGTATTTCCTGTTTGTGATGTATCAGTTTATAAAGGCTTGAGATCTTGTCTCAGCTTTGAAACTGTAGATATTATGATAGCAAGCCTGCCATCTAGTGTTAGTGAGTCCGGTACTGCAACGTGCTATTAAAAGAAATTCACATTTCTATGGAAACTGTATGGGACTGCTTTATTTATTCTTTGCGGTAACTGTGGAAGTGTATTTTCAATCTTTCCATAAAGTTTTTGTATGTGAATCTTTGTTTTCCCCTTATTCTAAAGTAAACTCCTGTGAGCTCCTGGTTTGTGGAGCAACCTGCTTATATAATGTGATGTCTTATAACAGCAACATATGTGAGCACCACGGGGACAGTTATGGAGATTAAGCACAAGACAGTGTGCTTCTAATCGTCATTCCTGTCATTCTTTAGTTTTTTTAATGTCTAAGGTTCTGTGGTGAATTAACTGAAGCATTCGCATCATATTAAAGTAGGGATTAAGGCAACAAAGCAATTTTGCGTGATCTTCTCACAAGTTGTTACCAGTTATTACATTCAAATGAAGCCAAATGTTAAGGGTATAAACAAGTTTCACTTTGTCTTAAGTACTAGTTTGCTTTTTGTGTAACAACTCATATTGCCAACTTCATTCCATGTCTGCGTTTACTAATGAACTAAATGCTTTATTGCCCCTTGAGGGACATTTATTTTCCCAATGAGCCCTTTAAAACATCTTACACATAAAAACCAGACAGGCATTGCCAATAAAACACAAAACATTAACAAGCCATATTTATTTAAAGAAAAAAAGGCGGAAAAAAAGGCAAACAGGTACAATGAGGTCAAAGGTCAGTTCTAGCTACAGAACAAAGCTCCCATCACCGGAGGAGATTTAAATATTATTTTCTGGTCATTGCTAGTGTGAACTATTCATGGTGTACAAAATGAAATATACCATGGACTGAACACAGTAGGCTGAAATCCTAGAAATAACATTCATATTTCATTATACGTCAGCAAAGTCAAACCTGATTACTGTCCGGTGATGACTTACATGTGTGAGTTCCCTCTGCAGGTCAGCCTGCATTCCTTTGGCTCAGACTTTTGTGACGTGGCAGAGGGGTAGAGTACACTTTATCTCACTCCAAATGATGTCAAAAGGTATTTTTTCTCCTTGGTGCTATATTTGCACCCAGACTTAAGCCGGACTGTTACATATCATGATGAATAAAACATATTAAACCCTTTAAAAAAATACACTAAGGCTGTAGAATAAATCTTATTTTATCCTTTATACTTTTTCAGGCGGCTTAACATGTCTGGTTTTTTTGCCAAGGTGGCGACAACAGCACACACATGGTACTGAGAATTAATTTGTATTTATTTTGTTCTGCTGCCAACTTTACATGAGTTCTTTATCAAACTTTTTATTCCAGTCAACACGTGAAATCATATGGAGAATGACCTAAGCAGATAACTTCTTCTATTTGTTTTCTAATGTATTGTTTTGTATTGAACCAAAAATGAAATGTGACGGATCGGTTTCCAAAGACAATCATTTCTCATTCACATTCTTTAAAAAAATAATACACAACAAAACGCATCAAACAGTAGAAGGCACGTGGACTAAGCAAAAGAGCAGCATGCAATCAGGCCTCTAAATATTACAATCACTTAACTTGTAATTTGTATTAAAGAAATTGCATCGAGTGCATATCCATGTGTGAACGTGCTAAATTGACATCATTATCTCTAATTATATATCATCCATAATTCAGTCTAATTAGACTCAAATAAAAAAAGTAGCGACTCCAAGAAATAGGCAAATTAAGCTGTAGGTGTTGTTGCTTGTGGAGCGAGATACAATAGTGGAGGACGTCGTGATGGTGAACCCTGGCCTACAGCGATCACAGTTTTCCCCACAGAAGAAGCAGGAGCTCAAGTTGTGCAGAGCAGCTGAGTTGTATGTTTGTGATGCTTTCCTCGCTGTGAAACAAGGAAAATAATCATACGATATTATAATAATAAGCACCTGACACCGTGTGTATATCAGTGTGTATTTAATGTACGGAAACTGTACTCACTAGGTTCATAGTAGTCGTAGACCTGCACCATAGCATCCTGTGCGTGGGCCACTTTGTAGTGTCTGATGACTTGAAGTAAGACGCAAACCTCTGATTTGTTCAGCTGCAAATAGGAACAGAAAAGGGAATGGTGACGAGGTAAAACACAAAATAACAAATTTACTTGTCTTATTATTTCATATCTCGTATGTACAAGTATCTAAAGTAGGGAATCATTTTTATTTATTTATTTATAAAGATTGTGGAAGCAGGAGAGAAGTCAGTGAGAAGAAAGGAAGAAAACTAAAAAATAAAAAAAGTCTTTAGCCACAGAAGCAAATATTGTAGTTGGCTTAGCTCGACTTAGCTACGATAGCCACTGTGATGGCGATATTATATACTGGTGCTGACATCCTGTAGCTAGAATGCCTTTTTTCAGTTAGCAGCAACCGGGAGGAGGAAAATACCATGAGGGCTACTGTAGTACCCACAGTAGCCCTCATGGTATTTTCCTCCTCTATTACACCTTCAAAGAGTTTAATTCTTTGCAGACCCTTGAGGTAGCTCAGTTACTACTGTGTACACAGAGGTCATGTTCTCAGTATTATTCTGAGAGTGTGGGGGTTGAAATAACACCAGGAGGAATTTGCATTTGAAAATGACACACAAATTACACATAATGGGTTTTGACAGCTAACTCTGATACTTATAAACTCAATTTAAAACAGCTTTCATGCAATGAATGAATAAAACTGTATGTAAAATAAAAGTACTTCATAATCTCCCACCAGAATTATACTCTGGTGTGGTGAAGGCTTTGAAACCATCAAACAACATTTATGAGAGAAAAAAAAAAATTATAAATAAATAAAAAGTTCTATAAAAATCTGATTTGAGTTAGTTCCCTGGTTTCTGGTCTCCAACCACTAAGATCATTCAAATTCTGGTTTGACCAAATAAAAGTACAAGAAGGCCCAACTGAACTTTCCATGCCCTGACCATAAAATGACAACATGAAAAACTTACTGAGTCTAAGTAGAGGCTGACTTTCTCAGGCAGTATGTCCACCTTTCTGATGAGATCTGTTGGGGCAGCAGCTCCAGGAGACAGACTGAAACCACTGAGCATGCCCACATCCAATATCACCATGCCCGTATGAGATATCACCTGGTTGTTCTTTAATCTAGAGAGGACCAAAGCAAAAGCATCATATCATTGTAGTCCCTTGTTTTTCTGGATATTTGACATGCATGACAATGTAACCTAATAAAAAAACCATATAGATGATGTCAGAAATACAGGCATATTTTACACAAAGGTATGAAATGACCTTGACATATAGGTCTATCTTACCTTGTACATATAGATAATAGCACGTGATTGTGGTCCCTGTCCTCAGTAACATCCACATCCAATGAGAACGCCTCCTCTTCATTGGCGTGCTGGAGGTTCTGTGATAAAGCTTTGCTCTCCAGGTTGTAAAATATATTCATCTGGATGGATTCATGGAGTTGTAAAAAAAATTGCAAAAACGTAGATTTAGTGGCGCAGAGCTAAAGTTTCCGGTACTGCCTATGGTCTGTAATGTAGATGGTTCTATAGTTCAAATGCCTGAATGCCTGTCACAAAAACAGTATCTGTTACAGCGATATCTCCATTCCATGAAGCAAAAATGAAATAAAGACTGAATCTCTATTTGTTTTGAAGTATTGAATCACAGAAGGTTCAAAACAGGATATGTGGAAGTCTACAGGTTGTAATATTAAACATAGTGAAAAGATTAACCTTTTAACCTTTCACCAAAGTCCTCCTGCGACTGATATTATCTGGAGACATGAAACGCTGACAGGACTTCAAGCTAGAGTATGTGTTCCAGATGTTAATTGCTGGGAGTCTATTATTATGTTACATTTGCATTTGGCTGTTTTGGTTTAGCATTTACACTGCAGTAGGTTGTGCGGGGTGAAGCTATCATGCACAGCCGCTGTGTTCAATTTATTCTGGTCATGCTCCAGTTGTTAAACCATGTTTTTTTTTTTTTTATGTTGACGCGAATATGTTGGAGGTATAAAAACATTCCTGCATTGAGGGGGGTTGTTTGTAGTTGTGGTGCTATATTTTCCTTAAACATGGATAGCTTAGCAGAATTCATATTAAAGCTACAAACTGTCCTCAAATGTGTAGTTCGCAGATTATACGTGTAATGGAATGAATGTACCGCACAGACCGTAACGGTAAGATTTGTATAAGTGTACCTGAAATATTGCAAATCCTCTTCCTTCCATGTATATATTTAGGTTTAGATCTTTGTCAGCATTAATCTAAGAAATAAAGTAAAAGCAAAAAACAAAGTCAAGGATGACGATAGTATAGTCACATGGTAAATACAGCATCAAATAAAATACCCAATATATCAAATCATATAGAAAATTTGACAAAAAACATGGGATTCCACCCAGATCTATTACCTCTTGGCTCTGATACGTCAGATAGGTGGAGGAGTTGATGCTAAACAGCGACGCAAACTGAGACGCTGGGGCAGATATGTTGAGCCTGAGGTCGATGGCGTTGGCACCACTGAAGGCAGCGTAACAAGCCAGAGCCTGGAGGGCAACTATTGTGTCCTGAGGAAGGAAAAAGGTAAAAAAATACATGCATCTGGATTATATCACTTTCTGTATCATTTGGTGCATAATTGAGGGATATCTTGTGCTATATGGTACCACTGTGATATGTGGATTTTCCCCCAATTAATTAACAAATATGTTTAATTTATCAGTTTGTATTAAAGAAAAATTGTTTGGCGAAATTGCCATTTTCAAATGTCATTACGAATCTCCTCAAGCTTTCAATACGTGCTGTCCAGAGACACGAACACGTTAAACGCAGGATCAGGACTTGAAACTCATTAAGATCAGACTGCGGCTCCAACCAGTCTCTATTCCATTAGTCCACACACCACAGCAAGCTACACTTCCCCAGTGAGAAGGTTGAACTTGTGACGCCCGACGACGATGCAACATTTCAACTCCTTAGACATGAAGATGGTAAACACTCTCGATTGTCACCTGTGTTGTCCCGTAGCCTCCTAGATGGTTTCTCTGCTTGCTTAACCACTTCAAGAGTTCAATGCCCTCCACGAAGCTGCCGCGCCTATAAAGAGCGAGCAGCACATAAGAGGTCATCTCGATCTGTGCTGAGCGCGGCTGCCAGTCGTGTGACTCCAGTCCAGCTGAGGATGTCCACATCATCACTCCATCTTTGGAACAAAATGAAAACGTACGGAGTCCGATTTATTGTGCGCCACAATTTAAAAAGTGCTGAAAAATTGTTGTTTTTGTCCCTGCTGCTCTCGTTTATAAAATGATTAGTCTTTCGTGAGAGCTAAAGAAACACGTTTTAGATTAAGGCCTGTATTTTATTGACTGCTGGAGGTAGAAAACTATCCAACATCCTCTCTGACTTCTTGTCATCCCCAAATGAGGCAGCGAGCATCTCCTCACATTGATAATCACAAGGAACACTTGTTTTTAGCCACAATGCACGGGCCAATCAATACTGAGATGTGGCATATATTTGACAAAAGCAATTGTAAATTGCAAAATTTAATCGGAAGTTTGACATAATGGTGTCCTCACCACTGGACATCAGTGTAACACATTTCTGGTCAATTCACATTAAGGCCGTGGTCAAATGATTATCATACTAACATGCTACTATCTAACATCTGATAAGATGGCATTAAAGAAGATATGTGACTTTTGCACATTCCTGAACATAAATCAACTTTTACTAAATTACCTCTGTAGTCAGCTCTCCTGCTGAGCTCATCCAGGGCAGTGCCAGCCACAGGACTATTGGCCAGAGCTAAAGCATAGGCCACCAGACACAGGCTGTAGTTACTGACTACTCCGCTGGACCATTTGTTCTCCAGATACTTCTGGGCCAGCGACACATTCCCTGGGTACATGTCCTTCACACACAGGAACCAGACAAAAGATCATCATTGCCAACCGACTTCTTTCCTCAAGTACAGCCCCTTAATGTAATACACCCTAGTGTTTGTAAAATCTCATATCGTAACTTCCTCTAGTGAAATACACAAATTCCCGTAACTCACCGCGTAGCTCTCGTCCTCCAGCAGTGCCATCAGTACATAGGCAGTGAGTGCCACCTGACCATTATCCAGTCCTTCCTGCATCTCTGTGTGGATCAACTTGCCCACCTCACTGAACTCTCCCTGGGGCCCCTGGCGTTTCAAGAGCCAAGTCACGGCCCTGGTCAGGACACTCTGGTCTACCTGCATGTAGGACTGAGCCTGGAGGACGCACCTCAGCACGAAGGCCGTCAACCTGGGAGCACAGAAAGGAGAGGGATCAGTAGAGGCTGAGAAATAAAAGCATGTTCTTCCTGTCTCTCTGTGCCCCGTCAGTGTCCTCTTGTTGCCTATACTGTAATACAGCTAAACCAGCTTCTATAACGAAACAAAACGATGGCTCATCGTCGATCGGCAATCACCTTTAAGGGCAAAGAAAACAAAACAGGCTCTAATTGGTGACCTACCATGTGCTACCAGAGGTGTCGCTGGCTCCGAAAGCACTAAATGAACCGTCATCTCGTTGGTAGGACAGTTGTCTCTGATATCCTTACAGCAAAAAAAAATAAAGTTTGCAACTTAATCCGGTAAAGCATCATTGAAAAGATGCCTTATTACGTGTAAGGAGCACATGAAATAACTTGACCTGTATGTTATAATGTATACACTACATTTACTGTCACTCAGTGACTCATGTAAAGGCTGCTTACCTTGCACCATGTAGCCCAGAGCTCTGCTCCTGACCTCTATATTGTCCTGGATTGACTTGTCCAGGTACTGGAGAACATAAATACTTGGAGCAAAGTGGATCATGTTCTGCTCCCCACTACCAAGAGGCATCTGAAGCAGCAAGTCCAAGTTGTTGATGGACAAGGCCAAGATATCACCTGTGTAAAGCAACACAGGAAGGAAGAATGAGGGATTTAACTGTTGCACATGTTCTAATAGGCTTCAGACTGGACGGACCAAAAGGGCAACAGAAACTGTGTGTAAAGTAAATCTTTTTTGGCATTTCGACCATTTATTTGACAGAGAAACAGACAGACAGAGACAGAGACAGAGAGAGAGAGAGAGATATGACATGCAACAAAGGGCCTAAGGCCAGAATTGAACCTGGGACGTTGCAGTTTTATGACATGCGGCGTAACCACTCGGCCAACAAGGCGCTCCACTGTGCTGTGAATTATTACAACTCTGTCAACCTTCACCATATTAACATATCCTCATACAAGCTGACTCCGGGGTGAAAGCCCGGTGTTTTTGGACCCACACATCCACCCCGACATCCGCCCTACGCAGACTTTGGCGCTCTTTAAACCACGTCGCCTGTCCTGCCTCACAATTACGCGAGTTATACACAAATTCATTATGTGGCTAAAATGCAAATTATAGTGCATTTCTTTGTGTAGTTATAAGTATGAACATTGTCTGAGAACAGCCTGAGCTATTACTATAAAGAAATCTTGAAGTTACAAGGTATGGAAGAATGGAGAGGAAACTATAGATCACAGGCAGAAAGCTACACTAGGGACAAAAACTCCATCCTTCACATTAGCTCGATGTTTAAGAAAGCTCACTATCAAGTACAGAAAACCACACATTTGGCTCCAACTGAGGAAAAAACTGAGGCTTGCCTTTCTACCATGACAAATGCCCAACATCCCTCAACCTGAGTGGAGCTAAGCCAAACAGCCTGACAGCTGTTCAGAATCTGCCCCGCCATAAACATTCCTGTTTGATGTCCATCATTCACATTTTCCAACATCCAGTACCTAAATGTTTTCAGGACATAAAACCCAAGCCCATCATCTAAACACAAAGGAAAGTGCGGGCACATATTACACATGCCTAATTGCCTGAAAGCAAACATGAAGAGCAATCAGATGGAACTGCCACTGGCACAGCAGGAAGGACAAAATGGTAGACGTACCAACCAATGCCACATGGGCCCTGTGGCTGCCCGGGACTACATCTGGTGGAAAGGAGAAGGAGATGGATCTGGAACTGTTGTATTTCAATGGTTCCATCTCCAGGAACAGAGTCTCTGAGAAGGACTGTTCAACTCCCTCAGGCTGTGGGAACACGGACGTGATTCACTGTTATCGTAGAATTAACCGTGCGCCACGTGGCATTTCTGAATACTACTTTTTGACTGGGACATCACATGCACATGGATGTTACCCAATGTTTCCATCATACCGCACCTTCACAAGCACTCTCCAAACAAGGCCGTCTGAGGCCTCCGCGGATACGGCGTCAACAGATATTTCCATCTCGCCCAGAGCCACAGGCCTTATAGGGAACAGCGCTGAAGCAGACACATGACTCCCCAAGGTGAGTTTCTGGGCATTTACCACCGAGACATCCCCTGTGTCTGCCAAAACAAACTCAAAGGCATCACTCTTCGCTAACAGCAGCATGACCTGTGGAGAGAAACAAATGGGAACAAAGCAATCATTTAAAATGTAACATTTTCTGTTTGCCATAAATGACAGTGAGAGATTATTGGAAGATAGGAATAAATCTTCAGTTTGATGGAGTTGTATCTGAAGACTGAAGTCATACTTTACAGGTGAGATGATTACCAGTCCTATTTTAGCCAAATATTCCACTAAATGTAGTCCTTCATACCTCTACGCTGTGCTCTAAATGGTTGATGATGTTCACCTCCAGCACAATTTCCTCTCCTCTGATGAGGTATGATGGCACATCCAGAGACAGGGAAAAATCTTTGGACACGGTCAACTGTGAATGAGAGAACAACTTCAGCTAACACTGTTAGCAGTGGATATTAAAAGTGAGGGAACAGGGCTTAGCAGGGTTGCAGCTAGGTATGGGACGATATGAACATTTCTTGTCACGATTATCCTGGCCAGAAGAAATGCAATTCCTGATATTATCCTGATAATCAGCAAAATATGCTTAAAACTAAAAAAAAAATGGCACTAAAGCATACCGGCATCCCTAAACAAAAAACAAAAAAATGTTGTTTCATCACAGATAGGACACACGTCTTTTTTCAAACAATCTTAAATAAGGCAATCATAAATCTTAAGCTCCCCCTGCATATATATATATATAGTATATATATATATATATATATAGGAATTTAATTTATTAATTTACACATATATATATATATATATATATATATATATATATATAAAATGTATTGATTTATACAGTATATATATATATATATATATATATTTCATTTATTAATTTATACAGTATATATATATATATATATATATATAAAGTGAATCTGTTCTTTACATGATGATTCCTGTATGTATTCAATCAGACCATGATAACGAGCTCGACAGCTTTTTCAAGTCACTCGTGAGTATATTCATGATTATCCTGATCCGGGGTTTTTTTGGTTTACATGACAGTATAGAAATCAAATCCCTTACTATTGTCTCCTTTTTAGTACAGACAAAGGAGATCAATATCATCCTTGCAAGAGGAAATAAGATTTGTGGGAAAAATAATGCCCACATTTGAGAAACATCAATGCTATATAGAGGCGCATTGTGAGCATTTAGTTACCTTTTGTGGCACAGGAGTGAAGCCCAAACCCATGTTGTCTGACATCACCAGTGCAACAGCTCTCAAAGACGTGACACCATCCGGCACGGTTATTTTCCCACTTGTCCATGTTTGATCACTGACAGAAATGACAGAAAAGAAGAATAACACTGAATTTATTTTGTAGGTTTCGTCCTAGGTATGTAGGGGAATGTGCTTATATATTTGACAATACTAATCACTCATTTGAATTACCTTCCCATTTCCAGCATAACGTACCTTTCTTTTTTATTTATTGACTCTTTCTTCTATACATGTACTTTGTTCTCCTTGATACAAACTCGTTTTGTCATACAATATAATAATAAGTCAAAGAACATGCCAGTATCATATATTAATCCAATACCATTATTTATAAGTAAGGGGGAAAAACAAGGAGAAAAAACAAACAAGCAAACAAACAAAAGGAACAAATAAATAGTCATAATACTAAGTAAATAATACATTGAAATTCACTGAAATAATCCCAATAATGATAAAGGGGAATAATTGATATTTCAATAAAGGAAGCACTATTCAATTAATTAATGTTTTTGATAATGTACCTTTCAGCACTCACCTGACACTAGTGTCGAACCACAGCAAGGATTCAGTGCCGTCCATCCAGTGGCTCCAGAACGTCTCTACTATCAGAGCATCTCCTTCTGCAAAAGAAGAGAGTGAAGAGATCAGAGGAAATGTACAAATATCTGAAGAATGAAGATTTAATCCAGTAGTATTGAAATTGTGGGACCAATCCAATATTGTAAATGGCTACAAGAGAGAATTTAGACATGATGTATAGATGCTAAATTAAAAATGATCACGTTGATTCACTGCGTTACTTATGATCATACCATTTTTAGGTCCATCAGGCTGCTTTTTCTTATATAGTCTGGCATTGGTCAGCATCCTAATATTACATTCCTGCGATAGAAAAGACACAAAAAAGATCTTTCAAATATATATTTTTTTAATCAAGCCAAAGAAGAGTAGTCAGCAGCACAACTTATCTCCATTTACACAACTCAGATATTCCTTATCTTCCTAAACCTCAACATACAGCTGTAATGAGTTTTTTTTTTTTTTTTAAATGAAATTCTGTTCCATTATCATCTTTAGTGAAATGTAGGTCAGGTCTCAGGCAGGTGATGTAAGATGTAAAACAGTCTCAACTCTGCAGCCCGAGGAGATCCGTCTTTTTATAAATGCCCTATTCCAACCAAACACAATACACGGCATCAGGGCTTTGCAGATGAGTAAAGGTCACGTTAAGACGGCCCACTGTGGAGAAGCTTTGTTTCCTCCAATAACCCTCAGGTCCCGCAGCCAACACACTAAAGTTACCAGCTCTTAGAAACAGCAGAGTCATCTCCTAGCAGACAGATGGGTTACATCCAGACAAACCGGTTTAGTGGTCACACACTGAATGATCACTTATCTAACTGGGATAAAGTATGTCCTGGAAGTGACTGGGGAGACTGGTGCTTTGTATTTAAACTGTGAAATGGACAAAAGAGAAATGGGGTAAATCTGACAGTATCTAAACAAGAGACGTTCTGAAGGAGGTTCACATAAGTTTAAGTTTCAGAGATGATATTTTACTCTTTTGTCTCAAGATAGAAACTTTTGTACCTTTTTTAGGCTGTGGCAAATCAAAACGGGTCGTCATACCTGCTCCACTTTTAAGTCGAGGTCAGCCTGCCAGGTGTCATCATACACCCCCATTACCATGATTCCTACCTGGGATGTCGGTTCAAGAGCAGTCACGGCGAGCGATACCTGCTCACCTGGCTGGGCTTTGTCACTGCTCCAGCTAAGAGACACCTGAGGAAAGCAGACGCACAAACGATCACAGGCATGTCCCGAGTGACTCATGCAGCTATAAGAATTAGATGTTGAAAACATTAAAGTACATAGTTATTGATGGGTATGTGCGCTGTGTCGCTGGTGACCTCTCCGTCAGAGAGGACGCAGTAGACAGTGACGCAGGCCTCGGGGGACCAGGACAGTGTTGGGGTCAGAGAAAAGGAGGAGGAGTTCTTTGTCCCAGCAGCCACCACTTGACCTCTAGAGCTCACCTGGAAGTACAACGATAAAAAAGATTTGTTCTTTGCATAAATTCCTGTAATGATCTCTACATATTCATTTTTGTGGAGCATATCTTTGCATAGTGATGCCTAATGAATACATCCTCGCTCAACATAAAATACTCAACAGCAGTGTGAGGTTGAACATGAATGCTAATCACTCCCACATCTTCTGGAAAATATTAACATATTTATGTTCAACCTTAAGAGACAATTTAGGTTATGAGAGTCTTAAAGACAGCAGGATATAAGAGAGAAAGTAGCATTGAGGAGCCACCTGTATCTCTGTATACATGCTACTGGTTCCCCTCAAAACAGAAAAATTTATAAAAACTGGTATAAAGAGAATGGAGGGATGCGTAAAGCATATGATGGGAAAAATTGAAAAAGTTTTTTCTTGAGTAACAATGTAAAGTCCTTTCCCCAAAATGCAATCAATGAAGACACCGATATAAAGTTATACAGCACCAATGTAGACGTGTAACGTGTTTTTATTGAAAGTGCCAGGTTGTGTTTTTCGCAGATTTATTGGATGCATTATTTGACCAAACATACCACAAAGTGAAGCGTAGTGGTTTCAAAGGTGCTCTTCACATCTAGCTGAAGAGGCAATCCAATCTGAAAATTAAACATGCTGTGTGGATTATGTCTTGGTGGCATAATTAACAACATCATTTAGGCAATGGTACAAAATATATGTTTAGAGTTACCTGTGCAGGGAAGGTGTCGACTGGGCAGATCTGAATGTATGAGCCACTAGGAGAGGAGGAGTTGTTGGAGACTGTCAGAGCCTCCTCACTGGATTGGAATATTGCCTGGATACAAACACAAGATACAGAAAATATGAACAAATATAATAATTTGGGCTACATGAAAGACATCTTTGTGTGTTGCTGATGGTTTTCTTCCCCCTCCAAAACCAAGGAAAGTAAATGTGATTTGCAATCCTAGGATGTTTGCTTACAGTCTACTTAAGTTTACAGGTTCTAGGGTCAAACGTGTGTAATCCTTCTGTACTGAAACTACTCATCTTACATAACAACGAAACTGCCGAACACTGCTTCTCCCGGAGGACCAACATTCCAGGTACTGGAAATCAAAAATGCTCACCCAAATAAAAAGCATCTCCACTTGATCCTGTAATTGAAACTGGATGTGGACGTTCCCGTCCTCGGGCACTGGAAGTATCAGAGTCGTAGGTTCGGCATTTATTTTGGATGTTCTCTGAGTGACTTCGATCACAGCCGAGTGCATTCGATCCTGTGAGCCGAGTGGCTTTCTGTCATATCTGGAGACCCTCAGCTGTGGAGTGGAAGCAGAGAAGGCAGTTAGCGACGGTTTAAAACAGATGTCAAATAAATCAAATAATAATAATTCACTCACTTTTGCGGAGAAGTTTAAAGATGGCTTCAGTGTAGGTGGAAAATCAATAAACGTTAACTGGAATGTCTTCGTCATGAGGTAGACTTCAACGGTTTTGTTCACTTTAAATCCTTGGGTCACGAGAGATGATGTAACATAATTATTTTAAGATGCAACTGAGATGCTTAAATCAACACAGTTTCACAATATATCTCACCTGTGGGGTTGTCAGTAACACAGGCAGCAACACGGACACGGCTGCTAATTCCTTGAAGCAGATCTTTGCTGAAGACAAACTGCGTTGACCCATAGATCTGAAAAAGGAGTTCAAAAGTTAGATAATGCTGTTTAGTATGCAGATACTTTAACTGAAAATGCTGACTAAAAGCACAGAGAGTCAATTCTTTCATAAATGAGCTACAGGGACAATAAAACCTCACCTCTTTAGTTTGTGTTAGCACGAATGGAGAGGCTGCATTGTTCACATCAGAAGCCAGAGTGACAGCTAGTGTTCCCTGTACAGGTCGCCCGGTGGGGTAACTAAAGGGGGGGAAAGAAAAGTACTACTTGCTTAACATATGTGCAAATATGATTATTGATTTGCATGAGCTAATAGAACTCACAGTGCTCTCACTGATCCTGAGAGGTCATCTCCAACGAGGACCTGTGACGGTGTCTTCAAGAGCACTTCAAAGTGAGGACGCTCTGCAAAAAGCAGTCCGGAAAATGAGTTGAGTAGTTAAGTTATTCATGCTCACATAGTAACATGTTGATGTTTAGAGGATATGTTTACCATGTGCATCATCTTAGTTTAGCATGCTAGCTAGAGCTGCATAGATTAATCGATAAGTTGTCAACTATAAAATTAATCGGCAACTATTTTAGACGATTGTGATGATGACAGATGATTAATCTTTTTGAGTAATTTTTATGGAAAGAAAAAGGCTAAATTCTTCTTAAATGTGAATATGTTGTGTTTTCTTTACTCCTATATGACAGTAAACGCAATGTTTGAGTTGTGGACAAAACAAGACATTTGAAATGGAAATGGAGGATTTTGAAAGTATTAGAAGTCTTATTATGTTACATTTCACCAAAGTGGTGGACCAGCCATTCCGCTGCAATGGCTAAAAAATGATATTGCAATAAACTGGTAGATCTGTTACCGTAATGCTCCACAATGAATGTTTTCTCATCAGTCACGCCCTGAAAGGAAGAGGATGGGAGGTTAAATGGGAAGATCCTTTTCTTAATAAATTCAAACAGAAGTCATCCTGCCCAAGGTAAAGACATTTCTACACTTCAAGCCTACCATCACTGTGGTTGTGATCGCCCACTGTCCAAGAGGAGGCGTCTGGGATAAAGTGAATTCCCGCAACACAATACCCAGATTCCCTGTGGACTGCCAACCGTCGACAACGTCCCCACTGGGATCCTGCGCAGGACAAAAGAACGTCAATCAAACTTCCCAACACAACACAATACCCGTCTAAAAATCCATTCAACTCCTCTGGCTTTGTTCTTACCCACAGAAGACAGAGGCCTACCTGTATCGAGATATCCACTCTGCCTTTGTACGGATGGTTATCCAACTGTACAGACACAACTCTGACTTTGACGGTGTCGCCTGGTTGGTAGCGTGATCTGTCGGTTTGAATGAAGGTGGAGACATTCCCGGGGCTGAGGCTGAGGGTGGTGGTGTTGCTGAAGATGACATTGTCCTCTCTGTAGCCCCTCACCGTCAAGTTTAAGAGGGAATTCTGGGATGTAGATCCAAGAATCTGGAAGGATCGTCTAAGCGCGTTAGACACATATACATGGGAGTCCAAGTATCCAAGTATAATTTTCTTATCTGTGATAAATAAACAGAATTCCTACTCACAGGAGGGAGTGTGAGGACCCTGGTCAAACCTTAAAAACAGATGGATACTTTAGCCTTCTTAAAAGTCAAGAAGTATGCAAATCAACCTTAAACTTCTTTGTAACTGTAGTTTCACCTCCTTGGAAGTCCTCTGTTAGGGCAACTATGGTGTTGCCATGTGTCACTTCAGCCATCACCCTGCCAGCGAAGTCAGCAAGGACGGTGACAGCCAGCGGAGTGGGTGTCCCAGCATGCAACACCTCTGGAGCTGAGATCAGAAACAATGTCCTAGTAGAAAGAGGAGGAATGGCTCGTTAGTGGTTGGTCAAACAAGTTGGGTCATTAGATTAAAAACTGCATTCATATAGAAAATGAAATGAAAAAACAATTATATTAGGACTTACCTGGATGAATCCTGAGTCGAAACACGCACAGCAGGAAACACAACGGCCACACACACAACCAGAGTCCAGATAGCCTCCATGCTTCTGGTCCCCGCTTCAAACGTTCAACGTCAGTTTCAGACGCCAAACTGCCCGACTGCTTCGTGAAGTAACCTGGACCGACGTGTTACGAAACCCCGCCCCCTGCCTGTCCACCGACACGCCACGGGGCCGCACTCACATACTCACACACACAGTCACACACACGAGGATGCATACACATATTATCACACGTATATATTCTTTGTCACACACAAAGGAGGAAGTGGAGCTCTCACACTCTTAACGCCTTTGCCCAGGGGGATGCGTCTCATCTGTCTATTCAGGGTTTGACAATTCCCAGTGCAAAGTGAAGAGAGACAGACGCTCTGGTGTAACCGTGTCCATGCGGAGAAGAAAATACGTCTTGGATGTCAGAGGGAACACAAGCCTGCATGTAATATGTGACACAAAACCACCAGAGTTTAATTCTTGGCATGTTATCTGAAAAGACGATGCTGCGGTTTGAGTCGGGTTCAGCCGTGTGGTTTGACATTTGAATGACTTTGTGATCACAGAACAGTGGGGGGGGTATCGAGGCTTCGTCTGGGATGAAACTGCTGATAAGTCACCAAAATGCACTATTTGTTCAGTTAGTTTTCAACTTAAAAAAAGGTCATATATTGTACCATCATTTGTGCAAGCAAGCGAGACGCAGGAATAGAGGTCACACAAAGACTTTGTTGAGATAAGCTGACATTGTGGGATCATGTTTTAACCTCTAAGCAGTAATTAAAATGTTCTCAGAGGAACATGATGACACAGGCACAATGACGTGTATTTACTCTGCTCTACCAGCAGGAGGTAGTAAAGTCAAAGCTAACTCATCACTGAGAGCTGAGCCTCTTCCAACCCAAGTGAGAACATTAAGTAATATTTTACTTGGCTAAAAGCCCATAAATGGTCTGTCTTCAGTCTTTTCAGTGTAGTGTTGAAAGTCAATGTATTCTTTTAAAGTCACTGGGTTACACAATACCCACACAGTGTCAATGTTTGCTTCATATTAACATTTTATTTCTTTGGCATAATTTGTCACACTAGTTACATATAAACATGTTTTACAACGGCCCATTTCCAGAAAAAAAAGGAGTAATTTATCCAGTATTTAACACGTACGATTTTGGCAAAAAAAAAAAAAAAAAAACAACTCAGCTTTAAACTTGTCAAAACAGAACCAGCCATTCAGTTTCTCAGCACCGGTGTAGTGCGAGGGTGTGTTTGTGAATCTGTGAGGATGCAACAGAATAAATAAGCCTGTTTAGGCTTGTATTTGATTTTGCTCTACGTTACTCCTGAAATGCAGTTGTGTAACATCTGTACTGTACATTATTACATTCGTACACCAACAAGGTGCTGACAAAAGTGCATATTAACAGAGTGTTAAAAAGGTCCAGGAAAAAGTAGAATCTTGGCAGAGCTTCACAGACAAAGGCAGAACACATCGGCAGATAAAACAATGTGCAGTTTAAGGACTGCTGACATGGTACATGATGTGATACAGTACTACAGTCAGTGAAGTACCAGTGTGGAGACAATTACAGCAACTCTACCTGTACAGATACCTTCCTCATGATGCTATAAAAAATTATCTAGATATTTATATGATCGTCAATGATATACTTTATTTTGAAAGCTACAATATGCAACATTGGGCCTCACGCAGTAAGCGATACAAGAACACATTTCCTCTTATTTTTGTTTGCATCAACAGTTTGTTTGGATTTTGTTAGTGCCCATTGATTTCTGGGATTCAACATTCTTTTCTCATTTTTTCTCTTCTCTCAGGTAAGACAAGATTTTATGAGTGGTCTTAGAGCAGTCTTACAAAGATGAGGGAAAAAAAACATCTTGTTTTCACAGTCCAACGCATGGAGAAAAAAAAGAATTATTTGCACACGGCACAACACCTACACTTATACCTATGCTAATAATAAACAATCGGCCACAAGTGGGATTCTTCATTCAGCACAACAGGATAAGAGCTGATTTGGATGATTACAAAAATGTTCTCTTAGCATAAAATTAAGAGAAAATATAAGAGAAATTTAGGAGAATGTTGCTGCATGAGGCCCATTTTGTATTAAAATAAGTAAGCGTTTTATTAATCCTTCCCCTCCTGCTCAGTTTGGCAGATTCTGATAAGCTGTGTCTGAATTCTTGAAACTACATACTGATGTATGTGAAATGTCAGCTGATTAAGTAGATGAAATATATAATAATGCATACAACAGTGGCACAAACCAATGAAAACGTAATACTTTGCGCCTCGCCACTTCCATAGCCTCTACCTGGGAAGACGACAAGATATGACAGAAAACTAAGCAGACGGAACTTCAAACCACAGCAGCAAATTAAGATTTTCCAAATATTTTTTTTATGTTTCGAAATTAAGTTAAATCAGGTATTTTGATGTCAAAAAGTATTGCTGTTAGCAAAAAAATAAAAAATAAAAAATAAATGTTTTGCTAACAGAAGTTTCTCCAGTTTCCACAATTACACACACAACAAAAAGGTACATTATAGTATTCAGGGAGCCATCGTTATAAACATCTCATATTGTTTCCTTTGAAGAGTGCTTAAGGATCCACTATGTTGGGATTGTCTGTCAGTACCTCCGGCAGTCACATCTCAAAGTGACGGTAGATGCTCTCCACGTAGTTCAGGACCCTTTGCCAGTCAGGACCGCCTGCTCTCAGCATCTCCTCTACGGTCTGTGGAGCAAAGATTTCAAATACGTCTATTAGCTCAAAATCAACTTTCATCTGTCATAGAAAAGTCAGAGAAGGCTTTACTGTAAATTAGTTTTATTTAAAAAAAGGCCTCATGGCTCACCAGGGTTTGTGTGATCCCAACTGTCTCTCCTGTTTTGAATGCCAAACTGAGATTCTCCCTCTACAAAGAAAAGAAGGAATCAATAAGTTGAACGCCATGAATCACCCGGTCGTATCCATCACACAGGCACAGGTCGTACCTTGTTCTCTGGAGTGAGAGAGGAGTAAGGGATGTGTGAGGGGAGGTAGGTGTGGTAGACGGCGCAGAAGGCGAGACCGTCGGCCCAGCTGCTGCTGAAGTTGGTGATGTCAATATTCTGCAGGGAGAGACACGACAGGAAGATTATAGTAAGACAAGAGAACAAATGGGTGAAGCTGCAATAGTCCAACTGTATCTCCAGTGGTAAGCAACTGTTTGAAGCAGACATTTTTTCCAGAAGACATTTTGATGTCACAGTAGGAAAAGCACAAGTGTATTTTAGGGTCCTGGTTTCAGGGTCCTGGTATTGTGCATGCTGGCTCACTGTCATGGCTTACTGGCACACCAGCATAGAGCAGAGCCATGCAAGATGTTAATAGTTTTTACTATACTGGTATTCTATCTCCCCAGATGTGCTTACTACACCAGCAGGTATACCCAAACAAAGTATGTAACTTGAAGGATTGTTCCCCAGACAAAACCAAGTCTTGCTGAATGGTTAATACCGATGACAGACATTGTCTCTTTTGAAGCTCTAATTGTAAGGAGTAATAATAACCAAGGGAAGTTTAGGAAGTCTGGTCTAAGCCTCTGATGTATATAAAAGGAAGGAACCTAACAGAAAGAAAATATTCCTACTTGTTATTTTTGTTAACTACTCCACGTAGTTTTTTTTTTTTTTTTTTTTAATACAAAAAGATTTCCGAAAATGCTGTTTTCTGCCTCTCAAACATGGAGATTTTCTCTTTTTTTTTTTATATATCATATTAAATAATATTGTATTTATATGTATATATACAGCATATTAAACATTATCCTACTTTACATACTGCTGGGTAGCTTGTGAATTTCCGATTGACTCATAGAAATGCCACAGAAATGGAAAACTACACTATTGCATGATCCAATAAGGTTGATGTCAGTCATTCTCTCCTAAGGCTGTCAAATATTATACATATACATAAAACATAACCAAGTGGGAAAGACTTGTAAAGTCAATCACGGCGAGGATCACCTTGTAGCCTTGTGCTCGGCTCTGACACCAGCGGAGCAGCGAGTTTCTCTTTGAGCCTCCATGGCGACGCAGCAGCAGGTTGAAACCATCCTGGGATCTGACAACAACAACAACAACAACAACAAGACACAAGGCTTCAGATTTGTTTTGGTTTGAACACAAATAATAATAATAATAATAATAATAATAATAATAAAAAAATCTTTGTCACATAGTTGACTGTTATTGAAAAGGAAAACCTCAAATCAACACACTGATTCAAGTACGAGAGGCCATAATATTGAGCTTTATGAGTTCACCAGACAAAACCAGTGATTAGATTGTGAGCGTGCGCGTGTGTGCGTGTGTGTGTGTGTGTGTGTGTGTGTGTGTGTGTGTGTGTGTGTGTG
>CALSBV010012130.1:2334542-2367058 GCA_943590825.1 Bovichtus diacanthus
TGTGTGTGTGTGTGTGTGTGTGTGTGTGTGTGTGTGTGTGTGTGTGTAGACTCACTTGGTGGGAGGCAGCTCAGTGAGGGCAGAGTTGTATTTGTTTAGAGACTCCTCACGTTTCCCTGTAAAGACAAGCAACCATACTTCATTACCCTACAACATGGAGTCTTTAAGAAACACTCCAAGCACCTATACATGCAAACATGAACTTCTACATGTTTAAAGCAGCATTCATTCATTTTTGGCCACCAGGGGGCAGCAGAACAAGCTGTTACGTTGACATTCCGTAAAGTAGTGAACAAGCTCGTAAACAATTGCCCATTTACACATCCTATAGACACAGAGCATTGCTGGAATTCATTTGGAGCTCTGTTTTGGTCTCCAACCCCTGAGAACAATAAGTGACTCTTTAGCAGCTAAATATCCCACTGTGTTCACCACAGCTTTGTAGAGCCGAGGGAAACTGCAGAGCTGGGTAACAATTACTTGTGGGTTTGTTTACGAGCTTCACATTTAACATTAGGCTTAGTCATTTGAGTTATTTTGTTTCTATGAAAAGGTTCTGATTTAAAGTGCTGATTTTTCAGAAAGTGCCCTGTGGAGTGTTCATGTTAACAAACAAAAGTCATGCTAACGTTCATTCATATAAATTGAGGTCTAACACACATAGTGAATTAATTTCCCTTCCCCTAAAATATTTGTAAAGCTGACTTCTGCACTGTTTACATTCATGTCTACTTGCAGTCGTCTTCTTCTTCTTCAGTGCCTTTGTTGACACATTGCTACACTTCTTGTGTTATCAGTCTTGTGCATCCTTGTGCATATGTACAATACAAACAAAATGGGGTCCAATCAAAACTCCATTGCGCTGCTAGTGGTCAAAAACTCCACAGGGTACCTTTACAATTTCAGAATAAAAATCAGTTAAGGCTAAAGTGCGTAATGTATTTAAAAATAAAAAGACTGTTATATTTGTTTAAAAAAAACTCCTAACGCTCGGACAGCAATCAATAAATCAAATGCACTGATAAAAAAAAATAAAAATTCAGAAGTCGCAAGACTGTTATAATTCCATCCAATCATAATTTTTTTAATCTAGTTTACTCTTGATGGCTTCTCCAATGCTACCTACCCAAGCTTTGAAAATAAAATAACTGTGAAATAACAGCTATACCACTAACAAAACCGTACTGTGACACATTATATACAAGCCTTTTGTACACTCGCACACGCACCTGTCTCAGTGCTTGACCTGCTGTCTTGCCAATCCAGACTTCTTCTGCCCCTTAGTTGCCCCAAGTTCTTTAAAAGAGACAAGATTGAAATTTCGTCAAAAATCATTACATGACCAGCAAACCCTGTTTTACGTGTGTGCATTTCCTGGCTAACAACCAAACTCTGATGAAGGATCTTCCTGGAGTAAAAGTATCTCACCTTGTTTGTAGGTCCAACTGTTGAGGCAGTATTGGGCTGGGAAGTTCCATTCTGCACGGTGGGGGAGCCTGAGGAAGCAGGTAATCTGGACAGGCTTCTGCAACATCACAATAAATCGTTAGGCGAACAGAGCAGATAAACCAAACCAACTGTTTTGGAAGGAATTATTATTTTTTTTTTTAACAGGACAGCTGTTCCACTTGGCTCCAGCTGTAAATTAAGCTGTTTAAACTGTCCTGAAGCCCTGTGAAGGCCGTGGGTTGAGTACAACACATTCAAAAGAACCACAATCACAGTTCTGCCCAAATCTGGAGATTGTTATCCATCTGTCACTATGTCAGAGACATAAAATGTGGAAGAGAAAAAAAAGATTTTGGCTTTTGTTTTGAAATATCTGACTGTTGGAACACGTGACACCTACACAAAATGAGGCTTTAATAATGTGTTGCAGAAACTCAGTTTTTTTGTATTCACAAAAAGGCACAAGGTCAAACAGTTTCTCACCTTGACCTCTCTGTGGTTGCCGTCCTTCGTGTGTCGCTGGATCGCACCTCCTCTCCACTCCTGTCCTCATTGGTCACATTTCTCAGGTAGCGCTTAGTCACACCTTTACAGTCTCTCCTGGCCTCCTCGCTTACTACATTCTTCGTCAATTCATTCTGACTCCTACTCTCCAACCCCGACCTGTACGCCCCCCTCTCCCTGCCCCTCTGGGTCCCTTCTTTGCTTTCACAGCTGTTGGTTGGTTGTCCATTGGGCCTCTCTGGTTCCTGACATGCCTGGGCGAGAGTAGCCAGTCTCTGCCGGCTCTCCTTTAACTCCCCTCTCAGGGTGACCAGTTGCATATCAGCCTCCTTCTGCCTCTGCTGGGAAGCAGCCAGTTCCCTCTCCACATCCTTGTGCGCCGTTCGGAGCGCAGTCAGCTCTTCTTCTGCCTCGGCTCTCAGGCGGTCTGCCACGGACACCGCCACCTGCAGGTCAGCCTGGAACTGCAGCCACTCCCCACGCTCCGTCTAGAAGGGAAACAGCAGGGTTGTTTAAGTGAAGAACACAGTCATTCCAACTGATTGATTCAGCTTTATATGAACTCGGGATGGGACAATGTAGGGTCGCGATAAAAAGCACCCGCAATAAGTTAATTGTGGTGAATTTCCAACTCAAACAACTCATGTGGACTTCCTGAAAGATCGTCTTTCTGAATGTTGTCTTTCATTTAAAAGTGTGCCTGAACTACAGTCATTCCTACAAATGCTCTGACATCTTTTCTTATTTAAATGCACTTCTGGGTCCAGATCAATACAACATGCAGCTTGTGTTTCCATCAGAGTACAAACAGGCAACTCTTACTGCTACACTTAGACAAAGTATTATTATTATCATTATTTTCTACAATAACTTAATATAAAAGCACACAAAGGATTAAACTGGCATTTATAAGATTGGCAAAAACAAACATAGCTGAACCTTCAGCAGACAATGACTATAATCAAATGAACAATCGATATCCACTTTGCCCTCATTGGGAGACTACATAGAGCTGAACTGAGTGGCAAGCCTCAGCAAGCAGAGAAGAGTGGAGCTGGCAAGTCAACTCTAATGAGGCATTACTGGATTGTGAGCCAAAAGGTTTTTGCTCATTTCATAAAAAAAAAAAAAAAAAAAAAAAAAAAAAAAAAAGAATATGTGCTCAATTTTTGTAGAGGAAAAAAAAGGGCCCATAACAATTTCCGACAGAAAAAAACAGATTCAAGCTATATTCCCTGGTGCGTGGCAAAGGTTGCATTGTGAAACTGCCTTCTGTGTCACCAACACTGTGGCTAAATAAGTGTTTTTTCATAATTAGCTGCAGATTTGATGAAAACCTAACTCAGTTTCACATCTCTGAGGATGAGTGATGTAGAAAATTCCAGTTTTAATTTTATTAAAGGGTCATTGACTCGGACGTGCACAAACACGGCCCTGGACAACAAAAGTCACACTTGGAACCAATGAAGGCAAACAATGCCAGGGCATTAAATAACGGTAAGTTACCATCATCATAAGAGGAGAGAGGGAATGAGGAAGACAGAAAAAGAGAGCACAAGGACAACAACAGTGATTGAAATCATGCACAGACTTAATTCTGCTGGAGTAATGTAAGACAGAGAGAGAGAGAGATGTGAGCGAGTACTGAGGAGCGGAGGGGTTGGGAGGGTTGGTAATTAGATGAAGAATGGATGGAGACGTGGAGGAGGAGGCGATATCCGAGCCAAGTCGCTCCCTCATCTGACCAGTGACTCAAGACCACAGCTGGACCTGATTACACAGGACATGCACACATACACATATCGTATTCCCCATTTCTCTCCCACACATACACCTCCCTTATTCTTGTACCTCACCACCAAACCACCTTGTCAAGTTTTCTCACACACACTTCCACACATTCAGGGGTAAGTTGGAGCCCGCTCTCCCTGGGAACATGAATAGTAGGATAGAGGTCTGTGTTTGGAATGATTCTAGATTAATGAAAGCTAAAAACACACACTTAGACTTGAAGGATCTTGTCTTTGTTATCGGGACGTGGACACTTCAACTGGAGCATGTCTGTTGAAGGAAACAGGAAGGGGCGCTCCTCGCGTTCACGCTGAGATAAGGGTGTGGATTGTCAGTCTTAAGACACAGACACACACTCGTACTCCCTTAAGAGCTGATCTACTGACCCACTGCAAGACCAGATGTGGTATCCAGCACACACACAGATACACTTGTCTGTCTATACTCTTGATGCACATCTGAGTTCCTGACAATTTCCTGAAAAGGGTCCAGCACACTTGGAGATTGTATCTGTGTGTGTGTGTGTGTGTGTGTGTGTGTGTGTGTGTGTGTGTGTGTACGCATGCGTGCGCAAACCATCTGTCCCTAGTTCACCTCCACACTAGGTTTTTTTTTTTTAAACATACTTGGGAAAACATCCCAACTCCATACTGGCTCCTCTTTACAGCTTAGCCTGTGGTGTGTATTCTAAAAAAGTGGTTGAATACACCGTTACGCCTATGAAGGAACATTTCATTGCCTACAGCAGTCGCACAAACGGACAAAATGGGCAAATTCCCCCCCCGACTGGCACATGAAAATTGCTTGGTAGTGCCTACAAGTAGCATATCTACATGTCCACACAGACATCAAAGAAAAGTGTCCCAAGTCACTGCCATTTACTCTGCGATTTACTCTCCTCCAATCCTCTCAAACACACCTACTCTTCATTCTACATGTGAACAGCCTCCAGATACAGGGTCTTTTTGAGTCTGGGTTGCTGGAGCAGCTTAGCGAGGACAAAAGAGAGAGCAGGGAACCTTGAGATCATTCCTGAAAATCTCCGGCAGCGTTCACCTGGAACTGATTCCAAAGCAGTGCTTTGAGATCAACTAAATCTCCGGGAGGGAGGGAACACAAATCTGACCAGCAACCCACTCACACACACCCACTGCCCAGACATGAATGGAGTGTTTTCTTTTTTGTTGGTTAAGACAATTGAAGACTAGTGGTGCACATAAGCACAGACAGATGGTACATCGGATAATATCCTTAGTAGTTCGCTGCACATTGGGTAATCATGTGTTTTCAGAATTCAGTTTAATTACAGGAAATGCATTATGACTGGACAGAAAGAGAAAGACAGGAGCATTTGGGAACCCAGGGATGAAGAGGCACGGAGGAGAGGCTTAGCTCACAGAATGTGACTGGAAGAATAATGGCTGCTTAAATTACACAGAAAAAAAAGTAAAGTACTTTCTTTGTACTAAGTAAAAAGTAAAAGGACTCGAGCAACTTGGGGTCAGCTGTAAAGATGGATGGAAGTGAAAGAGCGGACTAGGAGGCGAGGAAGCGAGATAGAGGAGGGGTGGGGGAGAAGACAGAGAGAGGAAGGAAGGGATGAGATAGGGAGCATTGCAGCAAAAAGTTGGAGGGTAATTGTTTGGAGTTCTTGTGCTCAGGGAGGAGCGGTCAGCTCTCTGGTGGAGAAAGAATGAGGGAAAGAAGAAAAGGCACAGCACGGGAAAGGGGAGGGAGGCTTCCATACAGAGCTAAAAAACCAATTGCGGCAGCCAAGACTTTCAATGCATCGGTACGTGTTTGTAAGTCTTCTTTCTCACGTGGAGCACACACACAAAACACATGGCCAGTCAGTCGCTGCAGCCCTCGCCCCCACCTCGCCACACAGCACAAAACAAAACAAGTTTTGTCTCCTGAACAGCCGAATGTGAACCCCCTCCTCCACACTGCACTCCCCTTCTCCGACTCGCCACAGAAAGCCTCCCAGGACAGCAGAGCAGACAGAGGGTTCATAAAGCCCAGCTTTGCTGGCTTATATTGCCCTACCAAGGGCCCATGTAAACACAGTGTTAGATTGCCCCGATTTCTAATACATGGCTACCTCTCAGTGGTATAACACAGTCTCTCTGAGGTATAGGTCCCTTACAGGGATGTGGGAAAGTAGATGAGAGAGGAGGAAGAGACAGGAGGGAGCAGGGATTGAATATTAGGTAGAGAAAGAGGTGAAAAGGAAGTGTGGAGTACGTGATTGTCATGTGTCAGATTAGCACTTGGTTGCAATAGAATAACTAAAATAATTCTGAGAGGAGAAAGAAGATGGGGTTGGGGGAAACAAACTGCCATATTCCAGCTGTTGTAATCTGGGGCAGATCTAGAGGAAGTGGGGAGCCTCTGGCTACAATCCTCATAAGGGAGGGTCAGGAATTGGAACGAACGACTGACAGGAAATTACTGCACCATTCTCATAAGAGCATGCAACGCCTAAGCAATAGTACTGAAAAATACTTGCAGAATTTACATTCATATTGTACATGGTTGTACATGGTATTGTACAAGTTTTGGGTTTGGAACCTAATAGTGGGTCAATCCAAAATAGCTGGTGGAGCTACTGGACAAGTTTCTTTTGCTGGGCTCCAAGGAAGAGAAATTAATTTGTGTGATGGAAGCTTTACTTTTTACTTTAAATAAAAAATGTTAGAATGAAGTAAACAGGTGTCCTGTTAACGTGAGTTACAGACCGCTTTGACAGAAGAAGATCTCAATGATTTCCCTCTTTTGGGCCTCTCAGGACAAACAGAGGACAGGAAGACATCCATAAGCAAAGCAAAGCTCCTAGTGGGGCCCAGTCTATTATAATTAGCCTATTGTGGTAGTGAGGGGGTGGAGGTTGACAGGGTGTGTTTTGCTGTTATCTCCTGGATGAGTTCACAAGTAGTACTCCGACTTATGTGTAATTAGAGTGAGTGACTTCCTGTTTACATTGCTATACTTATCCACTGTATGCGTGTCTTTCAAGTGTGTTGGCAAAACAAAGTGTTTTCTTCATGTTTGAAACATAAGACTAACGATAGGAAAAGGTACATTTTAGTGGGAGATAATCCTTTTGGAATTCATAGTAGGCTACTTTTTGAAACACTTTTGCTGGCTGAAATGGTAATTGTCGCCATCGGATTTGATTGGCTGTAGCTAGCTATTAAGCTAACGTTAGCTCCACGAGTTTGTTGAAGACTTTGTCTCTGGCTAACTTTTAATATTTCCAGCCAACTTGTTTTAAAATAAAAAAAACACTGTAAAAAGGGCTCTTAGATTAGCAGCTGATGCCTGCATACATGATAATAGTAGCGGTAGTGGGAGTAAGCTAGTTAGCTGGACATGCTAAACGTTGCAGCTTGCGTTGGAGCAGATAAACACACCGTTTGATCCATGTCTCACACTTGTGTTCTTGTATTTTTGGTTCTGAATGCTAGAAAAGAAGAAGGCTCCACACTCCAAACTGTTTATGAAGTATGGATCTTAATACACCTCCATGTACACTGTTTTGACGTAGAACATATCAGCTTGCTAAACTAAGATTGGACAATCGTTGTTCCAGGGAGAGGGTTAGCAAATGGTCAATTACCATTAGTATCACACTAACCACACGGAAAAAAAATGTAAAAGAAAAAAACTGCCAGAACATTTTTAAAAACAAACAACCTTTATGGTGCATCTCACCTGAAAAGTACTCTTCAAACTCTTCACTTCCGTCAGTAGATGCTTCAGTATCTCTGAGGGAAGGATAGAGAAATGTCAAAAGACATCACATGCATATCAAATGCAAAAAAAATGTCAAGGAAATGGATTTGCCCTTCACAAAACAGGGAAATGTTAGGCCAACAATGAAATGGCAAGATTTAGTGCTCAAACTAAAATTCTGCAGAAATGAATATTATTTATCAGCAATATAATGTATAAAGTGTATTGTATTATAGCTCACCTGCTGTGTTCGTGGCCTCATCCTCACTGGCAGTGATACCCAGTGTTGTCTTACAGTCCCCCAGCAGCTTCTCCAGCTCCTCACCCTGGCTGTCCCCAGCTTCCTGAGCGGGCAGTAAAGACTGACTCAGACCACTGTCTCTTTCCCTCCAGGTGTGCCCAGAAGAGCTGTCCACCACAGGTGAGGCACTACACAGAGAAGAGGTGCTCTTTGTAGGGCTGATGGCCACAGTCTTCCCCTTGGACACCGGAGGCCGAGGGGTGGAGGTAGGAGGACCCCCATTCCTCCCCAAAGCAGCTTGTCCTTTACCCACAGTGCTTCCTGGCTTGTTGTGAAGCGGGCTAACTCCAGGGCCAATGGTGGAGCTGTTTAAGCTGACTGGTGGATGAGGCCTCCAATCAGGAGGGGGACTGGAAGTGGTAAGGGGGCTGCTGGACTGTGCTTTCTTCCCACTGGAAGTGAGGACTGGGACTGGAGGTGGAGATGAAATTGGGGCTGCAGGGGAAGGTTGAGGTGAGGTAGGGTGAAGGAGTTGGGGGACACCGGGCGTGAAATCAGGCTCATCACTCAGTGGAGAAGCAGGAGGAGTGTGGAAACTGTCACTATGGGTCCCTAGAAAAGAAAAACAACGGCATTTAGATTAAATAAGAAAGGCAAATTCATGTTTACTTTACAATATATAATCTAGAATAATTTGTCGGATATCAGTTTTTCCAGGAAAAAAAGAGCAATTACCTAGTTGAAAATTCTTAAATGACATCTACGTCTAACCCAGAATGAATGAATCAGCAAATATTTCTAACTTGAAAAGACAATATGTCTGGCGCTTCACTGATCGTCATTCTAAATGTATGTGGGCAGGAGGTTTGAAGTTATCGCAACAGACTTAACTGTAAGTGGCATACTGGACTGTGATTGGCCTCCAAGTTGTGATGTCACAAAGTCATGATCGTCTTAAAATAAGATTCAAGGTGAGCACAGAGAAACTTTCCTCTTTCAGCAGATTAATGCGAAAACAGCCTTCTAGTGTCAAACTCTGCGCATACATCATTCTGCACAGTGAAAGTCAAACATCCAAGTGAAGTAACAATTTCGAGTGGAGAGGAGGCTTTAAAGTTATGAATAATTGTGAGACACACAACAAAACAGAAAGAAGGGACTGAGAAAGTGAGTCCTGAACAGAATGAATGGGGGGGAAACAGTTCAGTGGTCACTAGTCTGGCATGTTGACGCCGAAAACACCATTCAGTGAGGGGACCAGACCAGCAAACATCCAGGCCATGCCCCTGAAGATGAATGCTTTAATACAGACATTCCTCTTGGACTGCTCATCCACAATGTTGTGACACACTCATTCTCCAAATTCAGGAACTCACAGAGGACAAATGCTGCCCATACAGAGACCAATTTGCAGGAGTCCACCGCAGATACATTTCCAAACTTGAGAAAATAGCAATAATAGAAGCGATTTTTCCTTTTTGGCTCAGCACTCTTTGCCCATAACAGCATGCCACCAATAACCGCTTAAGACGCTATGGGAACCACTTCCTGTCTCCTTCTTTTCTTTTCTCCTTTTCCTTGTTTGGACAAAAGCCTCACTGCTACCAAAAGTTATGTTTTTTTTCTTCAATGATGTAACATAGCGAAGCATGCACCACCTGATGGAAGGCCAAATCACTAGGAAAGAATGACAGGATTATCTAATAACTTTCTCATGCTACCCCTGCTTTTTATTTCTTCATTCCAAACCTTAGTGTGACCGTCTAAACCATGCGTACGAGTGGCATACTGACTGAATGAGAGTGTGTGTGTGCGTCCATTGAGGTGTGTGTGTGTGTGTCAGATAGCATTAGGCTTCCTATGATTAATCCGCTGCCCTTGTGCTGAGCCGGGGAATTCTGCCGATTCATCACAGCTGGCCCAGCGCGGCCAGAACGAATCACATAGGGACGCGAGGAGAATGACCACTCACTGTGCAACACACAGGAGGGCTGCCAAGATTCCTGCTGCCGCTCAGCGCACGCACACACACATACACACATGCAGTCCTTCCGCTTGCTACTCCTTTTGTTGCCTTCAATTTCCTGATTACCCCTTATCCACCCCTCTTTCATACGGTCTCCTCGCTCTTCCTGTATTTCTCTTCTTTTACCCTGCAGCATCTTCCTTCTACTACATAAATCCGAGCCTCGAGGTGTGCTGGCAGTATTCTCAAAAGAAAATCTGAAAACATGAGGCCAACACACATATTGCCAGGCGTCTGTGTGTACTGCCAAACATTTAAAATAAAATCAATTTCAGCATGCAGAGACAGACCAAAGGAGAGTCACGGGAATTGATTTGACCAGATAGTTTAAAGACAACAACAAAAAGGAACTGCAGGCTCATTTTTGTATTTTTGTGTGTGTGTGTGTGCGTGCGTGTTGACCTACCTGTGGGTCCATGGCCGTCCTTGCTGGAAAAGTTACCCATATTGAAGTAATGTGGTTTGGGCCACTGATGGGGCCCTGCAGGTGCTTGTTGCTCTTTCACTCAGCCCAGACCAAAGTGGCACTGTGGAGGTGACCTACACACCTACACACACACACACACACACACACACAGGACATCCACAAAGATGATGGATGATGAAGTCATGCACTTATGCACTGTTTTCCAGCTGAGAAAATAATTCAGTTTTGAACAGAACCCAACTGTAAGCCCTTATGGAGGTCACATTGAAGTCCATATTTTACAAACAAGGCCGTTAAATACATCTAAATTCATATACACTGAACAAGAGAAATGCGCCAAAACCAATAGACTACATTCAACGCCATCAAAACAACGCACGTAGTCCAAATCGGCAATACTAATTTGATAAAAACGTAACATCATATTGTTCTAACGCCATTGATTTTAACGCGCTTTCAACGCTTTTTACACAGAAGCCCGATGTGCATCCACAAGTTTGAAAACGTGTTTACAGAAGTAACTTCACTTTTCTTCCACTGCGTAAAACCCAATACATTTCATTTGAATAGTAAAATAAATTGGATACAAACCCTTGACAGCGGATAAATAACTCCCAGATAGCTTTTGTTCGGAGTTTGGTAAACTCTTCCTTCTCCACGCTTTGCTTCTTTCAGCGCCGCTCAACCAAGCGCACTGCCCTGCTGTGTCCTCGCGGAGGAGCAACGGGACCGGCAGAAAGGCAAACGTAACTGCATTTTCTTAAAACAAAGTTGAATCCGAGCAACATGTTGCTGCGGGAAACATGTCGATGAGAAGACAAGACGTGATTGAAATCCGCACATGGAACCAAAGAGCGGAAAACAAACTGTGGACATCAATGAGCGATGGCGCCGATCACCTCCGGATGTGTCCACTAGAGGGCAGCGTTAGGCCGCGTTAGAGGGAGCCTGTTTCCTCCGGACTGTGTGGCGGTGGCACTTCCTCACTTATCTCTTGACTTAATATGATTAAGCTGACTCTCACAGGCTGGTGACCCACTGACCTACTGTACCAGACAGCTCCAGGCTGAAATTGTATTGATTTTGTTTCTTATTACTAGATTAAATGTATTCAAACTTCCCCATTAAGTGTCTGGCTTCTACATCACCGACTGTGTGACATTTTAAGACGCTGACAGTTTCAGTGCCACATCTGCATGCTTAGAGTTGTGAGTGCTTTCAACTAACTGCTCGTAAATTAAATTACTCACCTGATTACTCTTTATTAGTGCATTAATGTAACTATTTGAGTTGCATAACTCTGAAGCATAACGCTGGATTTTTTTTTATAGAAATGATTTCCAAAGTGGTACAGGCAGTGGTGGCCGATAACTAAGAACATCTACTTACGTGCTGTACTTAAGTACAATTTAGAGGTACTTTTACTTTACTTGAGTATTTCCATTTCCTGCACCTTTATACTTCTACTCCACTAAAATTCTGATGGAAATGTTGTACTTTTAACTTTAATTACTTTTAAGCTTCAAATTAATAATACAAAATTCAACAAATTATTTCTCATTTATTATTATAGGTTAAGATAAAACGTATTTTTCCCTTGGTGAAATCCACAAGCTACCCGGCAGCGTATATAGTAAAATAATAATAATAAGCTCCTCCTTTACCAGCTGCAACGTCAAAGTGATGAACACATTAATGCATCAATAATTATAATTCAATATAACATATATTATTCTGAAATGTGCCATTTTGCAGGATGAGTACTTTTAATTTTTGTACTTTAAGTATATTTTGATGCTAATACTTTTGTTTAAGAAACATTTTTAATGCGGGACTTTTACTTGTAACATAGTATTTCTACAATGTTGTATTGCTACTTTTACTTCTGAGTAGATCTGATCTCTGTCCACCACTGGGTACTGGTCTGCTGCCTGCGTCTCATTACAGATTTAAGTGAGTCATTACTTTCAGATTGAATTAGATATTACCCATTATACAAATACTACATTCCCTAAAATATTTAATACACTCATCCAACTCTCTTTTCTCCATTTCTTTTAATAAAAAGTGTTTTAATGTTTTTCTAACACTATACGATTCTGAGTATCCCATGTTATGTGTGGGGCCAAATCATTAAGATCCAAAGAACCTTATCTATGAATTTTGACTAACTTTTGATCATATTATACATATGCTGGTGTTTAGTATACTAAACACTTGTTACTAGTCTTAAATGCTTAAATGGGCTATTTTCTAGTAATCTAAATGGTAACGTGTCGTCTTATTTTGTACAATCTCTAAATAGGCCTATTTGATGCTTACTGAGGTGTAGCCTTTTTTCATCACTCCCTTTCAGGTGACATTAGGAAATCTGGTTGGAACAAGATTTATGTTTCACACAAATGAAATAGATGAATAAACAATGGCACATATATTTGTACATTGTTTACTTTATGAAGTCTGAACTGCACTTTAGATAAACAACACAGCTTCAGGTAATGATGTGAATGTAGATGTCAAGACACATTCAAGCCTTCAAAATGATTAACTTTACCACATCAGTGATTCTCAAGTTTCTGATGAGGTAGCTCCCAGTTCGATCATTGTGATTACTCCAAGTATAATGGAGAAATGCTTTACATCATTATGTGAAACCTGGAAGTTGGATAACTGAATTATAAAATCTACACAACTGAGTGATCCAGCTGCTACAAAGTTGTAAAATCAGTGTCTAATCACTTTAAGCCCATGAATGGCTACAAACACATTTATTTCTTGGTACAAAAAGCACAACTTCATCGCACAACACTGTACGAAATCAATCTGACCCACACGGTGACTAAGTGCAACAGTAGAGCAGCATGTTTGCCAAATGCTTTTATTTCATCAATCTCTTCCAACATCTTTTCATTAAATATTAATTCTACTGCTAACAGAACAAATCTCTCCTTTAATGGGCACAGCTGAAGTCGAGTTTGTAGACCTTTACAGATGGAAATGAATGAGTGCTGATGTGTGACACCCACACCACAAGCTAACAGATTCCCTGTATTGTATTGCAACAACAAACATGTTTTCAGATATTCATTTTTTCTGTCTTGGCAGTGCTCCCTCATAAGCTGCACAATGCTGAGTGAAACAGGAAGTTTGCTGCAGTGAGGAGACAAGCTCTCCCTCACTCTCTGATTGAGATCAATAGGTTTCCACAGTGCTCTGTGCTCACTGTGCACCACTGCAGTATATAGAGAGAATCCATCAAAAGCAGCCAGGTGCATTACACAACCTCCAATACCTAAACACGACTATAAAATGCAGTTTGCTTTTATATTTTAGAACAGGTGAAGATATATTGCGTTATACAATATATATATATATATATATATATATATATGAATCTGTTCGTCTTAAAAGTCCCACTTTACCCTGTTTTTTATTTTATAGAGTGACGCATAGTATCCTGTTGTTTTGAGACCATCACAATCCCTTTATGAAATTGTTTATTGGCATCAGTTTTCGTCCAGAGCAAGATGACCAATTGTTTGTACAGTGTGTGATGCCAGTTGGAGCCATTAGGCCCCTCTGTTGAGTGGATTACTGCCATTTTGTTGGTGACCTACTGCGCTAGTGTTCTGGAGGGCCACTATTGGGGCTCTAAAAGCTCCCAACCTGCCCCAACTAGCTGCTGGTCCAATTTGGCAGATGGACAAGGATAGATCTTAAACAATGAAAAAATGGATTACAAGGCCTGGCTGACCTCTAAGTGATGAAACTTTCTCACCATCCTCCTTTTTCACAAACTTTCCAGAATACCAAGCACTTCCTCCTCTTGTCGCCTGCTTGTAGAGAAATAAAACTCCCCCTTTTATGGCTTGGTACCATCACACCACGCTTTGTGAAACACCAAACTCTACAATCAGTAGATTTTCAAATATTCGTAGTCAAGATAAAGACAGCATGACCCTGTGCTATCCACAAGGCACAGCACGCATTCTCAACCACACTCAGTGTCTCGCCAATCCCTTTTCACTTCTACATTTTTGGTGTAAGCACAAAAGGAAACACCAATCCCATAATGAATAAATCCATGTATGGCAGAGGGACAAATGGTGGACACTGCAGGGGGAATGGTACAAAAATGGGACGCACAGGGAATGTCTGCCTCTCATGGGTCATTGCTTCTAATTCTGGATTAGGTGAGTATGTTTGCCAGGAATGATTTTCCACCTGGGTTAATCCCCCCAGAGGACACAGGCTTATCCAGGAGGAATCACCATTCTACCTTGCCCACCTGCCACCTGCAGGTAAATTGGGTTTCATTATCCAACAAGGTGTATTTGAGCTGTTGTGTAAGTGTTGTTTACATGACTGGTTTTGATATTAAGTAAGCTTCTTCTACGTATTAAAGAAGTTATTTCAATCCACAAAACTGCCCTGACACTCTACTAATCTCCCATCACCCAGACCAAATGCTTGGAAGGATTTCACTTTTCTGAAGCACCAGTCACTGATTCAGCCACAAAGTCAACCTGTTTCTTCCTCCGCCGTTTCTTGATCGACAGGCCATGGCCAGACCACGTCAACAAACACCAAGGCTTGTTGACGGACGGCACCTGGTCCTCGGAGGAGGAAATAAATTGACATGGGCAGGGATGGGGTGCCCAAGCATTCACACATGGCTGTCTGCCTGGTGAGTGAGGGGAGGGGGGGGGGGCACAGAGAGAGAGTTGCCAATCACCTGTGTACAATGGGCCACTGCCAAACGTCAGTCCCTTTTCACGCCAGGCCTCAAAAAGACACACAATGTCGTCAAATTAAGTATGTTAGCTCCTTCAAGCTACATTCTGTGACAGGAAGTTCCAGCATCATTACGCACTCATCCAATCATAGATATCGCTTTGTACCCTCTCAGTGCATTAAAGACTCTAATACTAGTGAGTATTTGATACAATCCAATAGCGTTTCAACTATTTTTATACTGTATGTGTTGCACTATTTACAGAACTCATCATTACTATAAAACATCCAACTTCCTGCAAACATAAAGGTTGAGGTCAGCCAAATATCCACACTTGCACATCGTCAGAGAGCACATGGGCCACACTGGGGGCCAGCATAGCTACAATCTGTAGTCGTGCAGAAGTGTAGTTACTGGAGCTCAACCTATGATGTTGGCCAATCTATATCCAACCTAGCATTAAAAGGTTATCATTTCACGGGAACTTTCTGCCCCACAAAGGAGGGAGGTGGGATCTCCTGGCAGGCACCGGCCCGACGATTAACATCCAGGAAGGGGATCCTATGGGCGGCTGTGCCCACCATGCTGGCATCAGTGTGCGTGCCAACCCACTGCAGCACACGGGCGGATGGTCGGTGGTAGAGGGCCAACTGCCTGGAGCTGTAGCCGCACAATCCGATCCCCACGGCCCCCAGCAGCATAGCCATACCTGGCATGGATTTCTCGGCTGGAGGTGTCACAGCGACATTATGGTAGGCTTGGGTCTGAAAGAGGAGAAAAATGGAGGGTGAAACACAATGACAGGGAATGTTGGACTTCCTTGGTGATGTATGAGTATGAGAGACGAGATCAAAGCAGTCCAGAAATTCCACAACTTCCTGGTTAACAATGTCCAAAGAGTGATGATTTGGCGTGGATGCTGATCAATTTTAGGCCTATACATCACGGGAGGGCAACATGCCCTGCAGACCCTTTTTCCAAACATTTGTACGCATCAAACGACTGAGCTACAATATTTTTACATCAGCCCCCTGCCTCATCTAGCTCTCCCACCAGGCCCACAGAGATTAAAAACTCATCTTCTCTCATTTACCAAATAGCATTCTGTCTCTTTTGACGGACAAAAGGCTTGTCTATTTTGCGACATGGGCAATTTCCTCAGTGGGCCCTTGGCAATTATAAAGACCAAATAACAGAAACCTCATATACTTTCAAAATGGAGCTGTGTCACAGGCAGGTAAGAAGCTATTCCTGTGGCTCACTCACCCGGTTCCCATTTACATTCACAATGCAATGGCCTGTCACCTGCTTGGATTTCTCCATTGTTTGTGATAAACACCGCCAAAAAAGGTGATTGTGTTTTGTGAGCTAAAACAAAAGGCTTACTGGAACAGAAGCCTGGAACAATCTCATATTTGTGGATGGTGTGTACATGATATGCTCGTAATGCATTTCATCATCTTGTCACAACAATCTGTTGAGACACTCGACTGAATAAATGGCTGCGTAATGGCAGCATAAGGCTTAGTGAGACCAACTTGCACTGTCTCTGTCTATAAACTCCTGTATCGCTGTACGTGCCCATAAAGCCAGCACCTTCAAACGCTTCATTTCATCAATGGCTGCTCTCAGAACTGTCAAAGTTATTTCATCTGCCTCTTCCTTCTACTCCTTAAGGACCAGCAGAGACAGAGCATGCCAAGCACCGTGTAAAATCAGAACTCTTAAATCAAAACAAGTTGCTTGGTGCCGAAACATTGCAATAAAGTGCATCCACTTCGCTTCTAAGATCATTGGCAAACACCTTCCAATGAGTCAGCACTTTATGTCCCTGCTATCCAGCAGTTTAGACAGCTTTCATGTCACTACAGTATGCATCTAAGATTAAACATCACGGTACATCAATATATTCTGTGGGTGGTTACGGTATCTGCTTGACTGTAAATCTTCTTCACCTTTGTAACAACACAGCATTGAAAGATCCAAACCAGTGTCACTTTATTTGATGAATAACAGTGCTCACACTCACCTGCAGCAGCCGGATGTAGCCCGGAGTCAGTCTTGGGACTCTGAAAAACATTTTGGAGCGTTCCACGATTGTCTGCCTGTTAAATCAGCAATGAGTTAAAGGCCAGATAACACTCGGCTCTCTCTTATCTCAAGCTCCTCTTCCTGGACTCCCAGGACGAGAAACCCACTTACAGCGGGTCTGTCCGGGTGTACGCTTGGACACTTCAACCTGTGCTCAGCTATGTGATGCATGACAGCCTGCTCAGCCCTTATAACGTCTCCTTCCTGTCTTTACATAACAGGCCGTCTCCACGTGGTGTGTCTAAGGGGATTACAGGGGCTTGCACACAGAGACAAAGAAGCCGGTAAACAGAAGGAAGGTTGAATGGAGTGCTGGCCCGGGTGATTCTCAAACATCACAGTATACCGACTTTAAGAGGAATCATATTGAAATTATATGTTTTACAAAATTCTGTTGGGGACGTCAATGACTTCAAGCAAACTATAATTAAAAACCAAAACAAGTTAATTGTATTTCCTACATGATCTTGCAAACATTTGCGGCATTGTGATGAATAAATACATCAAATAATACAAAATATTCTTATTAATATTGTGATAATAATAGTCATAATAGAGTGTATAGATCTGTGTGTGGAGAATCAGAGGGGTGTTTGAGTGCACTCTGCCATGTTCAATGTTTTAGATTCTGTTCAGAACGTTTTCAGGATTCTGATGCATTTTTCCATCTTTATTTCTGTCCGTTTGAACAGAGTTTGATTCAGATTCAGATTTACTTTATTGTCCATTAGATTAGCATAAAATGAAAATGTGTCTTTGGCAATGGCCTATAAGACAACACACACCATCTACAACAATACATAACATACACAACAATAATGCATCTTAAAGACTTAAGGTGACCAAGTGACAGTAATGATAGTGCTGAGTGGATTGTTCTACCACTGGCATACATACATTCATCAACATCGCAACGGTGTGCGAGTATGCTGGTGGCGGTGGCAGGCGAGTTCCAAGGGGCCTATTTAAACAGGCTCTTATTGAGAATGGTCACAGCTGATGGAATAACGGATTTCTTATAATTGTTCTCCCTGGACATTGGGATTTTCAGTCTGCAGCCTGGAGGCAACAAGGGAAAGGCTGAGTTGAGGAGATGTGTGGAGCCACTGCAGAACTCAATGTTGACGTCGAAACAAAGTGAAAATTAATCTGAATCTATGAATCTGGCGTCAACTTATTCAGGGACAGTACATGAGCATCACGTGTAACTGATTTCTGAATTCAGCACTTTCAAAAAAAAGCTTTAAACAGAAGGCCCAAGTCTTTTGAAGTCATAGCCACTAGAACAAGTTTGAATCTGCCAAGTGAGTTGATTTGGATGTTTTTCTATCGGTGTTCTGAATGGCTTTTTCCTGCCATGTCAGCTCATTTTCTAAAGCTTTAATATCCTCCCTGGCCTAGGGGTCCTCGACTCAGAGTGAGGTCTTATAATGAGGTAGCTGAGCTGATAACGTCTCTCTCGCTGGCCGAGAGGAATTCTCTCCAGCGAGAGCAGCCAACAATGACCTTCTTCTCATCTCTGGTAATAGGGCCCAATTCTGCCTCCCAGCTCATGCATCCCATGAATTCTCTCAAACTCTGGCATTAATGCTGCAAAGTCATGATGTCACTTAAAACTTGTGATTCCCACTGGATGCTTACAAAAAAAGCATTTAAAGTACTATAGGAGAGAAACTTAAGCTAATAATGTGCTCGAAAATATAAAGCGGGCAAGTTAAAGCAAAGATATTAACAATGAGTCTACATGTGAGCTGCGCTGCGAGGCTGCACTTAGGCACCGCAATGCTTTGACCTAAAATGCATGCTCACAAAGACGAGGCTAAAATGCGGATGTTTCGCAGGTATAATATTTACTGTGTTTACCATCTTGGTTTGGTGTGTTAGCATGCTAACATTTGCTAATTAGTTATGAGATCGGTGGGAGTGAACAAAAGAGAAAAGTTGTGGGTCAGACATCAAAAATAGGAGCTGAAACTCACTATAAAGTAGGGCTGAATGATTTAGAATTTTCTTTTTAAATTGCGATTATTTTGACTGATATAATTCACGGTATTGAAGAGAATGATAATTTGTTTCATCAATATTCTCATTTTTCATTGAAAAATATATTTAAATGATCACGGTGTGATGTTTTTCACGAGGATTTGTACCAAGACTTTTTCTGTAAGTCTGTAGAACACGATTTGTAGGCCTGGACATCTCTGCAGCACCACGATACTTAACCCAGAACGGTATTTTGACATATATTTTGCCTTTAGCAAATATTGTGCCCCCTGCAGTTTGGATATTGTACTATAGTGCATATTGCGATTTAGGTATAACCGATGTTATTCATCCTGCGGGTGACATGAATGTGTTTACCAAATTTTGTGCCAAACCATCCAGTAGAAGTTGAGATACAGTATCTTACTGGCTATGTGAACACCTTTACCTGTTGGTGGTTGCTAGAGGAAATGAGAGGGGATGACAAAAGTCATTAGGGTTCATACTCTGGGCACAATGGCTATCTGTACCAAATTGAATGGCAATCCATCAAATAGTAGTTGAAATATTTCAGTTTGGACCTAAGTGTTGGTTTTCCTAGAGCTTCAACGCTTGCATGGATAGAAAAAAAAGGGCATTAAAACCACTAATGATCACATCTATATTTATGTTACATAAGCATGTCAGGCAATGTGCTCTTTGCCCCTATTGTCTCCTGTGGCTAATGTCTGCAGAGCGAGCCCGTGAGCGTCCATTAGACAGCACCTGGTGCGTCCCACCATGAATAGAGGCCACAGATGGGGGCCCTCATGCTAATTGTTCACTACTGTAACTCTTCTGACACACTCAGAGCTGTGTGTTACAGTGTACAGTAGAACCTGCTGGTGCACCCCAGTTCTGGAAAGATAGAAAAACAGTTTCCTCTAGAGCTGGTACGTGGCAGACAACTGTCACTCAAGTCATGACAACTGCACCGTCCAGCCGAGATAATTCTCTGCCCTTCTCCTGAACTCATCCCCTGGCTTTGAGTCATTGCCAAACGTATTAGAATAGATCACCTGGGCTGTAGACAGGTATGGTGATTCGGAAGGTTAAGCTACTGACTCCCCGGGTGGTACTGGTTCCCAACGTTCGTCAACAAGACAAGACAACAGACAAAGCCTATCAAGCAAACAGGGACAAATTTTGAGGGACAAAATTGGATTTTTGAATAGAAACAATTCACGTTCGCATCTTATATGAAAGGGTGGGATGGTCCTGCTTAACAAATATAAGGATGTAGATGTTGTATGTATTGTTTATTTATTAACTGCCTAGTTACCTACGCTCTCTGGTTACATGCAAATAGTCTATAGTAATAGCAAATACTCTGCTGCACACATATGGAACAAGCCCCGAAAAAATATTACGTTCTCGTTTCACTTGAACGTTTTAAACGCTTGTACTTACTGTATGTATTAGCAAACATGCTTTTCTTAATTGAAAAAATCTATAATTGTATGTCCGTGAATTATCTGTACGTCGGTCTATTCTTAAACTGCATATGTTTTTCGTTTTTTTGCACACAGATCTGACTACCCATTTAAATAAAGGATTACATAAATACCGTGTTGCTATATATAGCGTACCGTCAGATAAGGGCAACAGGTAGGCGTGGGGGATCAAGTAATGATACTAACGATCCCTCAGTATCGTCAGTATTGCCTCCCTCAAGACTATTAATTAACAGTGCATATAGGTGAAACAGCTCAATTTTAAAAAAGGCATATGGAATAGCAACTTGGTCAGAGATTGATTTGCGGTGAGGGTACTGCAGATAAATGAGAAGCTATTAGGTTAACTGGCTGGGTTTAAATGTCATAACTTCTGCAAAAAATACCGGTGCTCCGGTAGAGCTGACATTTGCTTCTCCTCTGGCAATTAAAAGGTTAGGCGAGGAGGACGGATGCTATGTTAATACCAGTTAAATATTCGATTCATTTGAACTACTTAAGAAAACCCCTTACCACACCTAACAAACAGGGAGGTAAGAAACAGCTGGGCCGATAATGACAACTTCAAGCTTACTCATGGTGGGCAGAAGGATTTGCCCAGCTCAGGACTAACTGGCTTTGTTTTGTTCGCATGAGGCCCGAAAATGCATTAGACCAAGTCATAGATCAAATTGAAAAAAATATTTAATAATAAAAATATTTTACATTGTGAAATGCAATAAGCAGGACATTTAAAAAAAAAAAAACTTTCTAAAGTTATGGATCACAGTCAAAATAATCCTTCAGTAGAGTCTCCGTTTCAGTGCGATTCACTGTCTCGTGGGTGCGTCAGTAGAAAGCCCTGTCTTCTTGTCTCCCTGCACGGGAAGAATGTCTGTGATCCAGTATTGGAACAGTGAAGCGACTGCAGTGGTTTCCTCTAAAAAACAAAAGAGACAAAGAGCGACATTTCAGTTACAGCTGACAACCCGATACCAGAGGAACAGTTAGTGTTTTTTTTACCGAAGAGACCTAGTTGCTGTTGTATTCTCAGCATATTAAATCCAAATCCCCAGTGTCAAACGAACTTCTACCTCTCTGCATGTAGACATTCAACCTAACTCCTGTCTCCCACCTTAGACAGAATACTTATTTGACTTATTTCTTAAAAGGTTAGAATTATTGAATCTATTCAAAAACATGAAATGGACAGTATAAAGGGGGAGCATTAAGCCAATGTTGTTTATGAGAGGAACTCCAGGGTGCAGAAAAAAATGCTCACTAATATTATTAGTATTATACTATTTTTAGAATTAGATTCCAGTGGTGGCTGCGTAGGATTGTTTCCGACTCGTGTGATCGAAATATTTACAATAACTTGAGCGTTGTAAAAAAGATAGCTCATCATTTCCAAAATCACAGCATGTTTTTATCCAACAAACATTCTGCTTCAATACATATTTGTTGCTGTTACGGTTTTCAGAACACATTTTCACTTTGGTCAAAAAACGGTTGCAGTTGTATTAACGGGGCGATCTAGCAGCAATATAAATTACATTTATGCAACCACACTTTTTTTTTTTTTTTTAGGGCGATGAGTTCATAAAATATGACGACAGACATTCAAAGCTCCATTACAATAGTAACAAATGTAAAATAAAAAAGAAATAGCGATATGGTAGAGCCATACAAACATCAAATAATCCATGAATGCAAAGTCAACTACAGCAAGAATGCCGGTGCCTTCGACTAAAATGCCAACATAGCAAAGGTGAGTGAAGTAAATCTATACATACTAGAAAGATGAATTGACAAGGAATTCTGCTCTGATGCAATCTGCTGCTAGAGTTTCATTTAAAAACAGCAGCATTTAAAAACAGTGAATCGAAGCATGACTCATACAATATGAGGTGGGTGTGTGGGGGGGGTAGAAAAGCTTTCAGACCGCTGCATGGAGAGAATAGGCACAACTAAGGCAGGCTACATTGTGGGCTCTGCTCTCTCGACGGCAAACTGCCTTTTACACAGTGTTGCCTGGACGACGGGGACAGGCAGAGACAATCTGCACTTTGTGGCCACCGATACGGCAGTGGCCTGAATCACCTGGCTGGCCTCTCTCGCTCTACCTCTCCCTCTCTTTCGCACACTTATATACTTGTGCGTGTGGCAGCAGCAAAGTCCTTGCTGATCCTATTAAGCAGCCAGCAAACCAACCGTGCAAACGCACAAACAACCATGCAGAGGTGAACACGTGTCTGGGGACTCATGACTTGTTTTGGCTGTTGACAAGAGTAAAAGGCAAGATGAGCAAGTTGAGACGTGTCAGCTCACTCATCGTGGAGGTCACCTGTGTGTGAGGTGTAATATGGACCAGACCTGCTCTAGTATTGCAAATTAGGGACAGGTGCGTACAGGTAAAGGCTGATGAAGGCAAGTAAGGGCGGGTGCACTCATATATACATAACAATACATATCAATGTTAGGGTGCTTAGAGTGACCTTGTTTTTCACTTGTATATAAGTTCTGCACCTCTATGGAAACAGCACACTTATTGCTTATTGCTAAATCTCCTTACTTATTGAAGTAAGGACATTTATTTGTATGTCTTTTGTGCAGTTATAACACAGTTAGAATGCCGTAAATCATAAAAAAGGAAGAAATGCAAGATGAATTATTTATGATCATTTATTCTACAAAAATGAGGTGAAAAATGGAATTTATTTACAACATTTTCCCAGGTGCCCACGAGTGTGACTAATATTGGAAAGCTTTGCGGGCTCCATATGCTATACATATTGATTATGTACACTTTTACAACCTCTACTTACGGTCGCTCTTGTCCTCCCCTCTCTGCTTTGTGTAAACAGCCTGCAGTTCAGCCAAAGTTTACCAGAATGTTTGTCACATGACTGTTGGTCTCAGCCGATTCATTCATAGCTTTCCAGTTGCGCTGAGGAGCGTAGAATTTCCTGTTGTTGTTTTATTACAGTATCTCTGGCTATTGAAAATGTATTAGAATTTAATATTTTAATTTTATAATTTAATAATATTATAATTGTTCATTTTGGCCAAATTCTTTAAATGAGACACGTAGAGTCAAGGGATATTATTTATTATTTTCTCAAGGGCAGTTTTTCTCACATGATTCTTTCAAGGACTGTTGAAATTTTTAAAATCTGACAATAATCTCTGTTTTTACAGTTTCTGTCCATGATACATGGTGTAATTTTGCCGTTTCTGTTATAAAGAAAACATGCTTTTCAAATCCACTGGCGGGTTGTGGGGTTAAAGTACAAGGTTCCCATCATTTTCATTTGAAGCCTTTCATGACTTTCAGAGATAACCCCTCATGCATTTGAATTGTTTTAATGTTTTGACGCGTGTTTTTAATGCATCACTGACCTGCAGACAAAGGAGAAGTGTTGTAGAATTCCTCCAGTGCCTTTTCCAGTTCGTCTGTCTCTTGCTGCTGAACAAAGGCTTTGAGCCTGTAGAGCTGCTTCAGTACAGAGGTGGGCTGGCATCCGCTGGCCATGCTGCTCAGAAGGTCATCAACTGTCCCAGACGGGAGGGGAAGCTTGTCTAGACGCAACGAGGCTGCAGGAAGAAAAGCTGGTCTGTCAGTTGACGGCATCAACATCATCATTTTGTACTTTACCAAACATCAGAGGAGTTTAAGCCAACTGGAGCTGACAAACACAGAAATGTAGAAAAGAAGGTTACTTACTTGCGTGATCTTCTTTTTCTTTTTTCATACATATTTAATTGACATTGCTGGTGAGAGCCTGAGACTTAATAATTACAACCACTGTGTCTATGTTATTGGTGTGCATATGAAAAGTAAAGAACTTGAACATAATTTTATGTCTTTACTTGTATAACCATTTCCTCAGCTACACTAAACTGGCTAGACTCTGTGTTATCACAATAGGGAAAAATCAAAAAATCACGAAAAGGCTGTACCAGGTACCAAGGTCTAACCAAGGACCTCATTTTCACAATACCCGGTTGGCTGGATTTTGTATCAAACGCAAATAGTTCCTATATCAAACATGATTTAATTTGTCATTTTTAGAATATCTGTAACATTTGTAATAGTGGGCCATCTTGGCTTGGTTTCATTTCAAATAAATGGTAAATAAATCAAAGCTGTTGACTATGATGACAAGTTAGCACTCAGACATAGATACATCTGCCAACTAAGAAATGCTCTCACACGTTTCTCCATCTAGTTCATTCTAATGGTACTGCAATTTGAGCTTTTACACTTTGCTCCAATTACTGATGCTATTTTCTTTGACTACTTTTCTGTTTAGTTCATGCTGACACTGTCACATCCTGTCTCAAAAAAGCACGGATGTGCTGCGGCAGAAGTGCATTGAATTCTGTTTGATAGTTGTGTGCTAAATGTTTTCAGCATTTGGCAGAATTTAATGATGTGTTTGTAAACTACATCTTAGAAAACCATCAGCGTTGTGTATGATAGCATCCAAAATTAATAAAAAAATTCCTTGGAAGGGGGCTGCATGTTTGTTTGTGCAAATTACCATTAAATGAGCATAAGCTGTAGCAATGGCTACGAGATTTAACACAGAGGATGTACGAAACTAGCAGATCTAAAAAGGCAAGCACTGCCCGGCTCAATACTTACAATCAGACATATAGATTTCCATTGTTGTCCTGAGGAAGTCTGACACCTCAGTTGCTCTTCTCTCCTCCTCCTCCTCCTCCTCCTCCTCCTCCTCCTCTGCCCCATCTTTTTGGTACGTGAACTCCAGCGCAGCGGCTCGGGGTATCAGACCCATGGAGAGCATCTTCTCTTTGTGCCGTTTCTTCTTCAGCTTCCTTTTCTTGTTCCTGCTAATGCGCTCTCCTCCCTCATGCGTCGGTGTCTGACTCGGACCTGTGCCGGCCTCACTCACTGGAGCGGCTCCATCTTTCCCAGAGTCGTGATGGATGGTTGGTTTCCTTTTCCTTCTCTTCCTTTTTCTTCTCCGGTCTTCTGCCTCTTCCTCTTGGTCTAGTTCTTCGCTGTCATCATGGACGCTCTCCTCTGCGGGCAACAAGATCATAAACTCTTAAATAGCGTAAAAACATTGTTAAACTACTCAAATGCTGTCTCCATATGCATCTCTACTCTTAAGCAGCCTGTATCAGAATTAGGTTGACTTGAGTTCACACTGTGTCACATATTTGAGGTTGGTGGGCAGATTTGGGTGAGTTTCTATTAATGTCCAATAATGTGGCAGCGAGGGCTGAGAGATAGCAGGTTTCCTTACAGCAAATCACTGCACCAGCTGATTCCACTAATTAGATACCCCGTCTTTTTAGCTGATTACATTCTAATAAGCACAATCAGCTGGTGTGGCTACTGATTGAAAAGAAATCCTGCTGGATCTTTGCTTCATGTGGAGCTTGAGGCCGAAGGTGGTAGATACAAGTACAGTAGAATCGGTATGTGTGATGTTATGCGACAGAATAGTAGACAAAATCCTCTATTCGGTCCTTTTAATTTTTCTGTAATAATTATGTACAATAGGATCGATATCGCCGATGTCTCTTATAATAATAATTTCGTGCGGGTTAGCTTTTATTGTACATACACAAATACCACATCATTAGAGCTCCTGCAGTTCTACTTTAGCTTTGAAGTTTGATTTGTTTTGGCGTCTTTTTTCGGTTTCTTTCCAGGTAAAGTCAATGCTATTAGTGTTAAAAGTCTCCTCTGTTATGTCTTATTACTTAAACCATTACATTTAATGACTAGAGCTTAACTGTGAGCCCATACAGTAACAGCGCTCGCTCTCGCTGGCTGAGCAGCTCCCTCTCTCCACACCTCCCCTCCGCTCAACAACTCAAAGAGGCATTGAGAGGTCAAAGAAACCTGCTACCATCCAATTCTTAGTGACCCGTTCACACTGGTGAGCAGTGAAGAGGCTCGCAGCCAGAGCATAATGTAGCCGAGACAGTGACAGTGCAACAACAACCAACACTGAAGAGGAATTCAAGAGAGAGCCACTGCTCAATTTAGTCTTCCATGGATGGTAGTTCTCATCTGATAGGCCATCTGGGCAGCACTGTACCGTTTGCTGCAGTCATGTCAGAGCACTGAGACGCATCCTTCGCAGAGCAGGTACAAATATGAAATATTTATGGTGAATTTGATTTATTCTGTCCTTTCTAAAGTATCTCACGTCGATGTGTTGCTCAGCATAGAGGAAAAGATCATTCCTTCAAGCCTCAATGTACTTCTAAAAACATACAAAATAGGGAGTCAGTATCATGTCTTGCCATGAAAGTAGTGCACACTATGGTAGTCCAGAAAAAGGTGTTTTATCTGGCAGCCCAAGGATAGCCACCGCAGCATACAGCAAATGGAGTAACACAGAATCAAAACATAATCGACCACTGACCAGAGCCCATTGTTGAACCATCGGAATATAACTTATGCTTCCATATCTTTCTGTCTAACACTATGAGTTCAGACTGCACTGGAACAGTGTAAACACAGTGTGGCGACATATCTGCTTATTTAAGACAACCGAAGAGGTTGTCTTACTCACTCGTAATACATTAAACCACAACCTAGTTATTGTTGTACTGCTTCTATAATGTTATAGTGATAGACTTATCTTTATAATGCCCAACTCAAGCTGATCTTAAACAGGACATTGGTTTGCAATGTCCTTTCACGCTCACAGCCCACTAGATCAAAAATGTGTTGAATTAAGACGGTGATAGACAGATGGGTGCAATTAATCAAACTTAACCTCATCATTTATTGTAGTGGGCACCTTTAGAGGCCGCAATGTCTCAGCCGACAAATCGTTTCTATTTCATTGAGGTAAGGCAGGGAAGCCTGTCAGGTGGATGGAGGTCTGCATTAAGTAAGATGATGAGTACAGAGACACGTGTAATGAGCCAGGACCGTGATTAAAGTTTGATCATTCCACTAGGTTCATGACAAGAGACAGTGCAGACGGAGCGCAGACCAAATAAACACTCTTTAAATGATGCACATCAACTGCAGCGTGGCTAAGTTATAAAAGTTTACTCTGACAAACAACACATTCAATAGACAGATCAAAGTGAAAATCACCCAAGCTTAAACACCATCTGCGCTGCATTCAAGTTCTCCTCAGTTCAGAAACACAATTGATTATCACTGTCTGCTTCCCTTAACATGAGTGGCAGAGACAATCAAGAAGAGTGACTTTAATACCTGAGAGTCAACCTGGAGAAACCCCCATGCAGTAAATCTCTCCTAGCTTTATCGTGCACAGCACAAGTCCATAAATGTAAGATTATGGTCGTCTTACCAGCTGGGTCCTCTGCACTATTTATGCTTTCTAACTGGGCGAGTGTGACGGATTTCTCTGGATCTGTCTTGTAGTCTGCAGGAGGAGGAAGGGCTGTGTACATCCGCTCGCCCAGATTGGCTGCACTTTGTGCCGTCCCTGCATCTCCTGAGACAGACATGGCAAATAAAATACATTTTAAAACCCCAATGGTAAGAGCAGCCAGGTGGCTGCAATGCTGCATGGATGGTGTTACTATGTTAATGTATTTGTTTTGAAAAAAGGGAAAATTGTTTTGTTTTTTTCAAAAGAATTGTGCTTAGCACTTTTGTAAGCAGCACATATCACTGGTGAACTTGATGTGATCTTACCAGTGGCAGTGTCCTGTTGAGAGGCGTTTCTTTTCACATGTTTTTTTGTGGATAGGGCATCTACAATGCGTGGTGGGCTGGGTTCTTTCTCCAGTTTGGGAGGTGCAGGGTAAAGCCTCTGGAGGACTTTTGATTGAAATACTAAGTGAAAAAGGACAACAAACAGAGATACCACCACCTGTTCATCTGATACATCGTTTTTGTCGAATAACTGACTTTGTCTTTGTATGCAAGAGGCAATAATCCGAACTAAGACAACAAAGGTTAAGTGCTGGCTAAAAGCAAAGCAGATATGCATCCATCTTTTAACAAATGTAATGTTACTCACCAAGGTGTATTTGTGTATATGTATGCATATTGTGGTATGTGTATTGTGTGATTTATTGTATTTCTGTATTAGTAGTGTATTGTGCTTTAATGATACTGAAGCTTTATATGTTAACTAGGCTATACTGTAGCCTACATGTTAAAGCCCAACTAAAGACATGCTTCGTATTCTAACTATGTTAAATTGCATTGTCCCTATCAAATACAATTCATTCCAATTCAAGTAATATCATGCCAAAATCAGCTTAGCAATATTAATCAAATATAGTGATCAAGTATTACATACTTGTCATCAAATGTATTTTGTATGTAAAACAGGATGAATTTAAAGGACTAAGATCCTTGAAATTGGTGCTGCTTGAGCGGCCATGGGCATGTTGAATGCATAGTACTACTTACTGCATATGACTCCATGCACGAGCAGAATAATGTTATCAGTTATACTACTACGTACTAACACTACTTCTTCGAATAATGGTAATATTGTATTTCGTAAGGAACCACGTTAAAAAGCGTTACTGATCTAATAAATAGTGGTTCAAATAGCAACATAAATCTGTCAGCTATTTTACAGGATCTGAATGAGCAAGTGAAAAGCTCTCATATAAACTCAGCGTATTCTGCTGTTGACACATCACAATGACTTTGTATTGCACATCGGTACCGGAGCGCAATGTGAAAACTGTCTGTAGCTATAGTCTGTGTGGAGCACGTGCATTTGTTTACAACACAGCTAGAACCCACTTAACGCGAGACTTAGGCCGCTAGTTAGCTAGCCAGTTGCATACAATACAATGGTTTTGAGTTTTTTATGAGACTAATAATGTTATCAGCGACACTGATTCTCACCTTCCTTCCTATGTGCCATGTTGACATAGTGTTATGTCTGAGTGGACGCGAAGAGAACGGAGACTTCAATGTAACATGTGGCTGTAGCTATATGCTAGCAAGCTAGCTGAGTTAGCTACCCAGCCAGCTAGCTTTCAAAATGAGCTCGATTTACAACAGAGGTTTACAGCATCGTACACCGGTGAAATAAGTGAGCCGTGTAACGTTCCGAGTTAAAATAGCGAAAGGAATGGCTAGAGTTAACTATACTTTAACAAAGCAAGTCAGCTACGCTTGCCATAGTGCATTAATGCCCGGACTCCTCCAGCTGCACTCTCCCCACAAGGCACCGCCAGCTCACAGACTGGTAAGGAAGACCTCGGTCTACTCGCGCCGATTCACATAGAAACTAATGTCGATTTAATGTAACCATCGTTGCAGAAAGGACATCTACCCTGTATATCATATATCGATATACTGTTTTAATCAGACAAATCCATTCTATCAATCGGCATATAAAGCAGCCTTGGTCGGTTAAATTGTAGGATATCATATCATTCTTTGGAGCTGCTCGACCACTGTGATGAAAAAGACATAGTAATAAGTCTTAATTTTACTAAGGCAAATTGCTTCCGCGACGTTAAATGGAAGACGCATTAAGATGTGACTCCTAGTACTTAGACAATGATCTTGAATTACTTTCGCATGAGTGTCTCTTCTAAAGTAATCGAGCACAATTTATTTTCCAGGACAGTTGACTTTACACTGCCAACTTTCTTTCATTAGGCGTGATGAGTGCCATGCGTCAGCCTAGAGCTCCCCATGTGTTTGAATCCTGTAATAACAGCGGTTTGGGGCGTGCGCACATCGAGCCAGCTGTAGGACGGGGTGGAAGCGAGATGGGAATACTAAGCAGGCGACTCATGGCTCAGCATCAGCACCGGGCTGAGTTAGGATTTGCGCACCCTCCAAACTTGGCTTGGGACCTCAGCATGTGAACGGGCTTTGCAGGAAGAGGATCCACCTAGGATGTCAGCTCTGAAGAAGGTAAAGCCCCCTCTGTCTCTCTTATTAATCTTTGAGCACATATTTAACTCCTAAAATGTTACATGTGCAGGATTCAAACATTGTAATTGATCATCTAACAGTAGATGAGAAGATGCATGCAGTAGTGAAAAATGGGTGTGTTAAAGCAGTTTGGTTGCAGGATTTTCTTAATTGGGTATGGTAATCAGTCTTTTGGACTATTGACTTTTTCCAAAATGATAAAACTGCAGAACCCTTCCAAAACTATTTAAACTATATTAAATACAAAAATGCTAATTTATTTAAATATGGTCAGTCATTACAATAAACAAATTATGATATGCTTTTTGCATGCACATGAATTTTGTCCACCACTCCTCTGATTTGCCTCATGGTTTGCATTCCTGCACTTATATTTATCCCTGAGGAGGAAGCTTGGATGAGGAGCATTTCAGGCAGAAAAAAGCCCACTCAGTGCAAGGCTAACTTCCCAAATGGATGTTATGTCTCCCCCAGACTCCTCCTTTTGTGCGCTGTCATGTAATACTGTATGTACCATGCTGACTGTTGTCTCTGTGGGTGTGTGAGCTTCACTGACTGTATGTGACCGAGCCCAAGCCCAGCGCTGGCAATCCTGAATGAGAAGCTCCATATGGCTGAATGAAAGAAAGCATAGGAAAGGAACTACCTGTGTACACATGCTACATAATACCTCGCAGAGAACAAGGCATTGAACAGCATATGCACAATCACACAAGCCTTTTGATTGTTCAATTAGGACGTGTACTCCTTTGAATGGCCGATAATTGGTGTAGGAATCAAGCCTCTTCTGCTGCTGGGGATAAGAAAAAAAGTTAACAGCCTGTTTGTGTAAAAAAGCTGCACTCTGACACATCGTATTGTTTAAGATTCAGTGCAGTCACAAGTATTGATGTCTCAGCTCCAATAGATTCCCATGATTGAGCGACAAAAGAGAAGGGAAGTTGTATAGAACGCCTGTTTCAGCACTGTTGCCGACTCCACAGCAAATACACAGTATTCAGCACACACTGTGAGTGACAAAGTGCTGGCTGCCAGCACTCACATAGTCAGACATCATAATCACAGAGGTGCTAAAAATAGGAGACCATATTCATTGCAATGCTTTAGAAGCTCGATGGAGGTATTGCTGTTCACCCTCGCAGCTAAAAGTTTTACTAAGATGCTCCTGGATGTTGTACTCCTACCCTGCTCAATAATACAAACTTATTTATTTTTAGACAGTATTGGTCAGCCAGATTTTCTTCAATGACACGCAGCTGCTTGGGTGGAACTTTGATGTGCAAGTGATGGCCTTTTTCACTCACAAGTCTCTGAAACTAAGGGTGCACTGCCCAGCAGTACATACATGAAAACGGCGTTTTATACCATAGTAACAAGCATGTTTTATTTCTGGTCAGAGAAAAGTGACCCGTGTTCATTCATTATGCAGGTGGCGAGAAGTGCTATAGAGCAGTGGTAGTGGCAGCAAGCAGTCAGCAGCAAACGTAATTACTTTTAATCAATAAGTTGGGTAATCGACAGTATCTTATACACAATATATATTGTGAGGGCAGATGTGTGTGTATACATTGCCTGGGTGTGCCTGTGCACTATGCATATGCACCTGAAAGAGAGGGAACCTGTGGGTGGACAGATGCCAGGTGGCGGCAGGAGAGAGAAACATGTCTCCTCTGTAAGTCCTTACATGACTGAAAAAATAAATTACTTGTCACTAACCGGCTTCAGGGGGCCCCACCTTTCACCTCATCCACATCACTCCCTCCGCTTTAAACCAATTTTCTATCTTTCAGTGAAAGCCTGATGATTTATACGAGATGGAGAAATCTTTACTCATCCCACCAGGCAGTTTCTTTACTTAAAAAGACGAGAGCCTTATTAAAAGCTATCACTTGCATACAAAGAATAAAGAAAAAACCTAATTTGAAACCGTAACCATTTCCCCTCAGAAGTATTTTGAAATAGGTAGCTTGTTTCAGGATATTTTTCAACGCTGCTGTCAAATTGCTTACATGCCCACACAAACAGACTCTCTCCGAGTTGTCAATAGGAGGCTTGTGTGGACCTTGCCTACTTGGCGGGGACATGATAAGGCTCTCATAATCTGTTTGAAGATGCATAGAAACGTGTGTGTGTGTGTGTGTGTGTGTGTGTGTGTGTGTGTGTGTGTGTG
>CALSBV010012130.1:2375553-2387400 GCA_943590825.1 Bovichtus diacanthus
AAAAAAAAAAAGAATAATAACACTATCAGTCAAATTCATCTTTAACTTTTTTTTATTGTGCATTTTGTCTCTTTTTTTAGCAAACGAATTAACCTTCAAATACGAGTTTAGGGAGGTGGAGAGCGAAACAAACAAATCCACAAGGCAGAACATCTGCACACACAATGATATCATATGTGTACTATAAACATTGCGCCACCCCTAATGTGAAAGTTGACTTGACAGCAACATCAGCTTGACTGCACTCTCGCTCAAATTCCATTTCTTTTTACAAAACGTTGTTCCTCCCTGAAAATGTCCTTACTCTGATAGATTGCGCTGTCAAGAAGCCACAGTACATGGCTCTTCTCTTGAATAGTCAGCAGCGGCGCATCGACAAACCTCAAACTACTTCCGTCAAAGTTCATAGATCATCATTCAGCCACCGGTTCCCTCTCAAACACAGCCACAGAGTCTTTTGCTGAGCGACTTCAGTGAGGCACACTCACACGCAATGGCGCAACTGTGAACAACCTCAGTGCTCCCAGTAGTTTCTGTATTTACAATGTCTACCTTGGCATCCTGTTTCCGTGGCAACCCAGATTGCAGTGTCAGTGGATGCAAAGACTGCATTGTGTCCATTTCCAATAAGCATGACTCTTCTCTACTGATGGGATGATGCAGTATTTGTATTTGCATAATGCTAAACAGATGGCATAAATTAACACCGGCATTTGATGAGGATGCTAATTAGTGGCTACGGTAGTGTTGAGTCAGGGCTTGGTCTGCCTAAGGAGAGACATGAGTTTAAAAAATGTAGTGTCGGGCTCGAGGAAGAAGAGGGTGGAGTAAGTATCTGGAAGATGATGACGAGCAAGAAAGATTAGAAAAGACTTTGAAAGTAATGGCCATGAAAAGATTGGCATCTCCTGCTGGTGAATATGATTAAGACGCTGCATTGTGTATGTGTGTGTGTCCCAGTCTTTGTGCATGTGCTCTGCTCTACTTTACTCCATCGAGCGAGGGGCGCCCTCTCCTGGGCAGTTTCCCCAGTTCTCACACACCCTCCTCCTCCTCACAAACACTTCCTTCGGCTGCTCCCCGCTTCTGTTTCTCAGATACACAATCTTAAGCATAGAAACTGGAGGGATGGAGTTTATCATAATCTAACCCTCTCTCTGTTATCTGTGCGTCCCTCTGCTCCGACTCCATAAGCGGAACCCTTTGTGCTGATGAGCGTTCAGCATTTCTGTGCCACAAATTCACCGACTATTCCTATATATAGACATTAATTAACGTGTGAATAATTCACCATTCCTTTGCCATTTTTCATGTCCATGCTGAATTTCTGGCATCCTTTTATCATCTCTTCCATCCCCTGCTCTCCTGCTCCAGCATTTGGGGGGGGGGGGGGTTAAACAAGCAATTTCCATTAGTGCAATTCACTGGAACCTTAAAATCAGACTTTTGAAAGCTTCGTATGTAATGATACTAAGAACATTTTCAAACCCACTGAATGAGCAGCAGGGTAGTTTTGTTATAGAATTAAACCACAAATGCGAAGGTGCTGTAAAGATATATGCTGACTGTTGTTTTCTGGGAAGCCCTTCTATCATCCTTTGCAGTATTTGGACACTTCTGTTTTGCATTCATGGCCTTATACCCTCATCGATTTTGTCTCCCCTGAGTCTTACAACCCACCTCTACACACACGCACTAAGAAGTACACACAAACGTTACCCATTGCCTCCATTTACAATTCCCATGTGTTGTAAGTCCACCTTCTTGTATTGTTTGTCTTGGATTTGAACTATTAGTATTAACATTACTAGTAAATATTTTTTATGACATGCATGATTTTTAAATGGTGGAGCATGCAAAGTGGAATTGTTGTGCATGAAGTTTGCTCCTTTTTTGTGTGTGAAAAACACACCATGGTATTTGATTCCAAATCAGGTGTGTGCTCTATGCTGTATAGTAAGACAGGGCAAGACACACATAGTGAGTTGCTACAATTGTTTTCACAATCATCAATTCTTTGAATTGTCATAGAAAAGCAAAAATGGCCATAACAATTTCCCAAAGCCCTTGATGTCTTGTTTTGTCCAACCAACAGTCCAAAAACCCCAAAAGGTTTATAGACGTATAAATTGATACAACACAGAGAAGTAGCACATTCTCACATTTGAGAAGCTGGAAATAAGTAATGAATGTCATTTTTGTTCAAAAATGACTTACCAATGTTAGCTTTTCAAACCAAATCCAGCTTAAGCCGTCAAACTGCTAAGCATGAAGCCTCATATTTTGCTGCCTTTATGAGCAGGGGAAAATCATAAAGTGTGTTAATTAAGCTAGCGCTAAACAGCTTGTCAAATCTAACATCAAAGTATAGGACAGATTGTATGAAATTCAAATTTTTTTAGTGTCTGCTGTGTTAAATGCATGTTAAATAATAGCTCAGCTATACACAGCACACTTGGTTAAATGGTTAGAGAAAATGTTGTCATTAATGGCGCGTCCTCGTGTTAAATGTGCATGTGCAATGAAAACTTTCTTTGCCATATGTTAGGAATTCATATTTTCAATCAAACTGTGGTATCCAATAGCAACAATACAATTATGGAATAGAATCCAAGACCGCAAACAATGGATGTTACACCTAGCTAGAGAAAACAAAGACAGGACAAAAAACACAGAGGCCCAGCAGAATAAGTTGGAAGACATGAAATTAAATGGCAAGAAGGTCGACCTCCCATGAATTTCTACTTGGTTCAGTGCAGGAGCAAATCAGGTGTGTGCTGAAGGACGGCGAGGTGAGGCTCACCCGAAGATCTGAGGGGAGAGTCCACCTGGACGTGAAGAGCACGTGCTGGCCAATTTCCTCAATCAGCACAGAGAAAAAGAAAGAGAGGACAACAAGTGGAGCCATGAGACGTATCTCAAGCAGAGGGAGATACGTGGACACGAAAGCCCAGCTGGACAAGGCTCAGACCAAGTGTGTCAGGCAGACAGAGTTTCTGAAATACCAGATGGAAAAGCTATTTACGATGCTGCAGAAAGATCTCAAGCACCAGATCTTCAACACCAAGCACCTGCAAGTCAAATTGGTGCAGATGAAGTGAAAGAAAGAGAGGCCCTTCAACATGAGCTCTGTGCTGAAAGGCGGCAGATTGCTGTGGCTAAAACCAGAGTGGAGTTGGGAGTTGGAGAGCTATCTGGAAACTGAGAGAGCTCAAGCTCAGAAGCTACAAGATAAATTAAGCAAGATGGAGGAAGCTCTCCGAAAACAGGAGGAGGAGGAGGCCAAGAAGACACTAGAGAGATCGCAGGCTTCCCATCTAGCCCAGCTGGAGGAACATACAGCGGAGACCAGGAAGACTGCAGCGGCCCTGAAAAAGGCAGAAGATCTGCTGGAGACTGAGCGCCTCAGCATTCAGCAGAAAACGATCCTGCTGGAGGAGACGGAGAAATCCAGAGCCTCCAGTCTGGCTCAACGTCTAGAGCAATGGTCGGTTGTGTACATGTAGTATGAAATACTTTTGTTACATATGACATTATCTGCGTCTCTTAGCAATGCTATAGTATACGTGTCATTTGCTAACAGCTAGCTATTTGGGACCAGGCTATTTCTGGGAACAAAAGTGCTCATTCCGAAAGTTACATCGCTGATGCTTGAAATGTTCGAGTTTGCTCAAATGTATCACCATCGGTCTATCCGGTTTCTCTTCCTTCATCTGTTCTTGAATGTATTGTAGCGAGCGACGAGAGAGCGAGCTGTACCCAGCATGCTGTTCGGCACTCCACTTCCTTGGGTCCTCAGCAATACACTCGCCAAGTGGGAAGTACTTTAGATGAGCGGGTGCCGAGGAAATCGAAGGACCGACCGAAACTCCTTCTATTTTAGTTAGATGTGATTCGTATAATCTAAAATATAGTTGTGTTTATGGAAAGAGCTGAATACAGGCATGACCAAATTACAACAACTAATGTTCTAGTTAAAATTGCTTTCAATTTGAAAATGACCAGCAACAGCATATACATTGACATTTGTAAAAAAGAAAAGTAATTTAAAAATATTTATAAAGATGACTACACAACGGCAGGACCATCCCAACTATAACAATCAGTGCTGTATATCTTTCATCAAGATCAACAGATATAATGACAGTTCAGGAGTGAGATGTATTAAAAAATGGAGGATAAAGTATCATCCGCCTGATTTGGGATTTTGTCAGTAGGAAAAACGTATCAAGGACATAATGAAACTGCAAAAATGTTTAAATGAACAAAAAGTGTAATATGAAGTTCAGCACTTCTCAGAATATGAGTATTAGCATCATGTCAGAGTGACATTTGGATATCATAAAGCTCAATAGTGAATAACACATTTGCTAAATATATTTCATAAAAAGCAAACAGTCAAAAATGTCCGTCCTTAAATGTAGCTTGTTAGCTCAAATACTAGTACAGTAGTTATTGGGTTACACTCTCCGAAAATGTGTCTTTAATTAGCTAACTTACCACTTGTGCTGTAAATGTTGTGTCAACTTAAAGAGGAAGGGTTTGTCTAAGGACATGTTGCCATGGAAACAAGTTGGCCTGTAGGACTCAGGGGATTCGGAGGAGACGTTAGTTAGAAAGCAAGAGAAGTTTCTCTGAGATGAAAATCATAACGAAATATTGGGGAATTGTGCTTTAAAGTGTCCTTAAGAACCTCATAACAGGAGCGCCCTAAAACTGTCTGTGTCCGCTCTCTGAAAACTTTCTGTTGTGTCCCCATCCAAAGACAGCTGAAGTCCCTGGACTACATCAGTCTAATGGCTTTTCTCTTTACCTTACTCAGCCTCTGTCCGGACTCACAGCACGTCCATCTTAATGCTTCACATGTCCTGCCCGAGCCTCCCCGTCCCGCTGTGAATCTGACGGACACGGGAGTGAATCGGCAGCTGCTCTATTAGCTTGAGTAATTAACGGGCGAGCTGTCGCTTTCCCTCTGTGTCCAGCCTGCTTTCGTGAGTGCGTACACACACACACACACACATTGTACAGAGACACATTTATGTTATGAACACACACGTACTCAGTCAGTCAGTCAGCGCACACATGCATAATGTGTCCTCCAGCAGACTTGATCAATCTGTTTCTAAGCGAAACAACCAGAGAGAGCCTGTCTCCTCCTGATAGCTCTCAGAGACCTTGATGCCAACTCTGTATGCTCTTCATAACCGCTCACCAAAAAAAAACGAGACACCCGGAGAGAATGGGGAAAAAGACAAACTATAAACAAGATGTATGGACTGCATGAGCGAAAAAGAGCGGGAAAAAAAAAGACGAGTGAATCTGCATGATGACGGTGAAAAACAACAGAGAAAGATGAGAGAATGAGTGAGAGCTGACGGAGTGAATAGAGGGGAAATAGTGGCTGTGTGTGTGTTTGTGTGTGTGTGGTGAAGGCCCTCAGGAGCTCTCCTCCTGTCTGCTAAACTCTCGACAAATCCTGCACTATCTCTCCTCCTCAGCCGTCCCTACTTTCTACTGTTCGTCTGTACCCTTGACACCCCCTCTCCTCCTCTGCACTCCAGCACCGCCAAGGCGTACCCACTGAACTGTTACAAGAGCGGGGAGCTCTGAAACATGGCTTCTTCCTCCAGGCCCCTGTCTCTGTGCAACTGCACTGCCGCGGCAACAAATTGATTGTAAACAAATATGACACAGAGGAATAGGATTAGAGGTAAACTTTAATGCTTTTTGAACAGCTCCCATGTGGTTTCAGAGAGCTCTTAAATAGGACACACAAGTCAATGTGCAGTTTAGCTAAATATTCACAATAGAGTTCCTGAAGACACTTAGAGAACACTGAATTTAAGTTCAAATGAGCAGTGGAACATGTCTCCGTGTCAGAGGGCCAGTCATTGTTTTGCTGCTGGTTATTTGTGTGTGTGTATTTGCACATATAGAAAAATGTAATGATCTCAGGTGTAAAACTATGTGTTTAATGGTGGCATATTGTTATTCTCCAAAAACAGATATCCGCATATGAGTGCAGAATCTGTAGGCAACGGGACAAGGTTTTTGTATCAGAAGTGTTCTGAATTAGGGTAATATTGACCAATCACGTTTGAACGGGCTTTGGTGCAATCTGTTGATTGGCTTAATTGACTTTTTATTAGCTTGTCCACTGGCTACTTGTCGAACCGTCCAGTCGTAGACGTCGCCTCGCAACGTCTACTCGCACATTCTCGCATCTCAAGATGCTAATCGGACTGTAAACAATGGTCGCCGTACAGAAGAGGAAGTCTTGGCCCGGATATCTGCTGGCTACACCTGAACCCAAGAAATATGTGCCGTTGCCCCCAGAGGCTCATTGTCGTCAGGCTGATAGCCGACGGGTTCCCAGATTGGCGGATTGTTAGCTTGTTGATGGTAGCTTCTATATTGGTAGCTGATGGTATTTGCTGGTTGGGTTTATTGGTGCGTTGGGTCGCATGCTAGTGAGCTCAACGTGCTGGTTGCTGGGTATTACGCTCACACACAACTTCATATTTTTTTCTTTGCTAAGACAGGTCAAGTGACACGGTTCATGCATCGACAACCATAAGGGTTGCTGGTTAGTGGCTATGAGAAAGATGAGTAGAACTAGATAAACTGTGATGGTGGTTCCCAAGCGGGCCATGGCATTGAGATTAAAGTTCCTATTAGGCCAGTTGCCACTTGCCTGATCAAGCAGCCAAGTATCTGCTCTTTGCTTGGATGAGGGAAGGATTAAAGGGCAGTTTAAAGGTACGTTAGGTAAGGGTTATCACTTGTCAGAGTAGATTTATGACGGCACAGCCTGATACCCCCTGAGAGGCCAAAACATCATTTCACATTAATGCTGGGATTCCACAGCAATGCTCACCCAACTGTTGGCACGTTTTGCCATGTGTATTGATGACTGTGAATCTCATAGAAAATCCCATTTCTATGGTATCATCCAAAAGTGTGTTTGTGAGTGTGCTGCACACTCACCTGCCCATGAACGTATTTGGGAGTGCGTGCTTCATCTCTCTGTAGGGACTGCTGTCATTGAACTACACAGTGTCTGACTGGAGGACAGCTGGTCTCTGTGGACTGTCTGTGTCAGCTTGTCCCTGACATAATGAGCGAGCTGCGCGTAAGCTTTGATTTAACGCTGAGGCACTCTGTTTCAAGCTGCTCATTAATGGGTGAAAGACGCTGGTAGGAAGTGAAAGTAATGGGAGGTGGTCCGGTTTTTGTTGCTATGTTGGCAAACTTTTAATTCCCTTTAATTCTTTTGTATGTCTCCCTACTCTCTCCTCCTCTCCTTACTTCAGCACGCACACATACCGACATGGTGCACTCTTCAGCAGACAATCAGTTCACAGCCTACACGTCTGTAATGTGGCAAACATACAGTGACGGTACAATTCACTCTCATGCTGCACACTTTGTTTTGATTTCATTTTAGTCTCAAACATTTGGTAAAAATGCAAGTTAGTTCTATCTTTTAGAGGAGAAGCTAAAATGTTGGATAATGTAGTTATATACAGTATGTGTATCTATTTTTGATGTATCTATTTATAGATTTAATACATCTCAATCAAGACTTGATTCAAAGAACAAGAATGAACTGAAATTAAAAAACATTTTCTGAAAACCTTGCAGCTTATTGTCACCAATAGGACATTTGTCCTTTTTTTTTTTGGCCTTCTTTGCTTCTTTTGCTAAACGTTTAAAAGTGGTTGTCTGGCTGGCAACCAAACTAAATTCTTTGTAGTTTGTGTTTTATCTGATACCTTAAAGAATTCTAACCTTAAGTGTCGTTAGTTAACGTGTCCACCCTCAATTCCTGGCATACAAAATACCAGTAGTGCAGCAACAGTACATACAACATCAATATTTAAATATCAGTAACATTACATGTAGCTATTTGCTGTCCCGTTTTTCTTTTATGCTAAAGAGTGGTTGCCACTAATGGCAACCAAAGGCCAAGGATTTCTGTCAAGCCCCGACTGTACATGCAGGCTGAGGAGTGAAAGAGAGCGGCATATATACATTTTATTTCCTTGAGAAAGTTGAGGGGAAAGCTGCAGCCTACGACAGTACCTGCATGTTAATACTAGTTGCCTCAATGGAATAACTGGATAAAATTGGGGTTGCAAGGTGACAAAGATGGGTGATTGTAAAAGCTCATCTGAAATCTGTAGAGTGGTTGACCAGCTAGATTGTCCAAACAAAGTCGGGCTGTGTGTGTGTGTGTGTGTGTGTGTGTGTGTGTGTGTGTGTGTGTGTGTGTGTGTGTGTGTGTGTGTGTGTGTGTCTGTGTGTGTGAAGCGACAGTGAGAAATAGCGAGCTGTTATGCTGTTATGTTCTCAAGTGTCAGACTTTGTATTGAAACTCACCGCAGACTTTGTTTCACTATTTGTCTCTATGGTGGCATTCAAAACTATTGTACGTGTCAGGAAAGGTATCTGTCGAAAGTCTTTGCTTTTAGGTAAAAAAAAAAAAGTACCTGTCATTGAGTCTTGGGTTTACTTCCCACAAACTGACATGGGATTGCTGGCTATATATTTCCTCAGCCTATGTATGTATATGCATGTGTATAATAATAGTAATAGCTTACTGTAGCTCATTGTTAAGGTCTATTTAGCAACAGATAATGAGAATAGAGAATGTATCACCTCTTGTTAGTACACTTCTCTGTTTTATTATCATTGCAGTTTTTTCCACAGTTGACCAGTGGCGTACAATTGTGAGTGTGTAGTGCTTGTTTTTTTAAATTTGTTTTAGGTTGACTGTGTCATTTCCAAGCACTGAGTGCATATCCTGCCATACGCATGCTTGCAGTAAAGGTGTATTTATCCTATCTATGGTATATTTGCCACAATTCCGCCCTCTGTCTTCCCTCGAGTTCCCCTGTTGCCCATCTAGTTGTTGTACCCGAGGTTCTGAACATGTTTCTCCCACTGCAGAAATGACACTAAAGGGAGACCATTCATTTCAGCCCTCATCATTAGCGCAGCAGCTATGCTGAATAGATGGCGCCCATTTGGCAGCCTGGAGCTCTCCGACACCTGACAAGGAGAGTCTAACTGAGCTCCACCTGTTTCTCTGAACATGCTGCAGGCCAACAGTTGTACATCTTTGTCTCTTTTATGCACAGTGCTTTTTTATTTGTCTTGTCTCGTCACATTTATCATCGTGTATTACTTCTTTGCTGACACATGCACGCACACACATTTAGAAGTGTCCACTGTCATCACTGCGTAAGAATAAGTGAATGAAAAACTACGGAGGCCAATCTCAATACAAACATTTGTTTTTCTGTTTGCACTGTCAGATGTTCAGGTACTCAGGAGGAGGTGATAACTCACAGTATCACTTCTTACTGAACAAAACTTTTTCTCTGCCTGACGTAGCATTGTTGCCTTTTTAGTATTTACCATGGTACAAATTTTGTTTTTTTTCCCCCCCCGTGCTATTGCTGTGACAGATCACAGTGACCATTTCTGGTAACAAGATCAGTTTGTTTTCAGAGGAAGTGACATTATCTGTGGAGGAGCTGTAGCCGGCGGGCCAGAGACTGGCTGTCTGGAGAAGCTAGCTGTGATTTGATTAGCCAGCATCACAGCCACAACAAATACAAGGCAGGAATACGAATACCAGCAACCTGCTTTGTTATGACTGATCCTGAGTTCTCTGGAGAACAAACATTATAATAACAATCCACCCATTATTTTCTCAATAAGGCATAGGTTGTTTTGTCTATAAAATGTTAGAAAATAACAAAAATTGGCCATCACAATTTCCCAGAGCCCAAGACTGTAAATTCCTTGATTTGTCCAACCAACAGTTCAAACCCCAAATATATTCAGTTTACAATTAGATAAAACAGGCAAAAAAAACCATCAAATCCTCACAACAGAGAAGTTGCAACACGCAAATGTCTGGTTTGAAAAATGACTCAAACATTTAATCAATTATCAAGTTGCCTATTTCTGTTGATCGAATTAATCAGCTAATCATAATCATTTTAAGCTCTAGGAAAAATCGGAACTAAACTTTTTTTCATATATATATATATATATAGTATGGCATGACGTTTAGGACATTATTATATATATACTGTAATGTGAAGTTTGAGAATATTGAATGAAAGTTTGAATATATTGAATGAAATTTGAGAATACTGAACGAAATCTGACGTCATTAATGCACCGTCGCCATCTTGTGTTTCCGCTGTGATTGATCCGTAGAGATGTTGCTGCAAGAAGTGTGACACTATAGCGAGTAATCTAGTAGCAGCAATCCTAAATAATGAAGAGATCATTAACACCTTGAGAATGCATGTACGGGCCAAAATAACACTGGTAACCGTATGTAATACCGTGTAATACCGATGGCCGTAGGCAGCTATGAGGTCGTAGCCAGACTGTGTGGTGATTTTACACACCAAAGCTATATGAAAACTGAAATCGTACTTATATGCACAGTATTAGAAGATGTTATTGCAAACTGTTGAAGCTCTATCGTGCAATTTTGTGCCTGAGAGTCCGCGGCACACAGTCCGGCCTGTCTACCAAGGTATGTCCTTTTGTTTGCAAAGGCCACAAATAACCTCCACACGTCACACAAATCAAACAATGCTTTTGGACGAGATGAAGTTTGCTTTGTTTATCTTTCCACTCGCTGCACCCGTGTCGGCAAGTAAAAATCAAGTGCCTCTCCTTTCACCATTTTGTATTGAAGATGGTGTTTATATTCACTTGATTGAGCAGTGTGTCGAGCTGCTCTGACCAGTTTTGCGTGGGATCTTTGGGGAGCGGAGGTGACTGTTTGTGGTCGTCCGTAGTTGATGTGTGTTTGGTATCACTGCTTTAATTTAGTTTTGTAAACAGACTTAATCCTGCGGGGAAGACTTGTTTATTTTCAGATGGGCAGATAGATGCACCGTATTTCTGTATTCATAGGGTAAATACACTGCGGTGTTTGTCTGACAAAAAGCATCTTTATCACCCTGGATTTTCTTTCTTTTTTCTTTTTTTTTTTTTACTTTCTCTTGTTTGACTCCTATCTGTCATTGACCTTTCAGTGTGGTCTGGACCACATTCTGCTCTCGGGGCTGCCATCTGTACTTCCGACTCTCCGTTGCTTCTTTTGCCTTCCATACCCTCTGACCATAAGGTTTTCTTTGGGTTTGTGCACAAAGGCACTCTTGTCCAGCCAAACACCATTTGTTGAATAGAATTGAATGTGTTTATGGCTCGAGGGGCCGACAGATCAAGGCTATTCCTCCACTGCTCATCCTTCAAAATAATCATCTCAAAAACAGCATTGAAATCATCCCTCACTGTTTATTAGTATTCCTTTGGCTAATGGTGATAGTTCACTCATAAGAAACATGCATGGGCAGATACTTTGCCACCCTCTTCTTTTCAAGGACACAGAAAGTGAGACATCAGCTGTAGCTCTCTTTTGAAAATTTCGGCTGACTGAATGTTTTAATTGTACTGAGTGTATTTCAAAGAATTTCTCATATTTTTCTTGATGTGTCATCAGTTACTTTCTCTTTGTCAGGGCGAATCGTGATTTCTGCAGTCACCTGCCCCTTCTGTTTTGTCTTTTTTTTCACATTGCCACGCACAAATTGGCTTTTTTTTTTTTCTTCTTTTGTGAAATCTTCTTCGAGTCCCTTCATCAAGGTTGCAGGTTGAGTGGGTTGGGATTTGATGAGATTAGAAATGAAATGCCAAATTAAAAATCCTGAGACACGACAGAGGGCTGACACCCAGTCATGGATAAACCAGTAGAGGAAAAGACGTGTGTGTGTGTGTGTGTGTGTGTGTGTGTGTGTGTGTGTGTGTGTG
>CALSBV010012130.1:2394079-2408724 GCA_943590825.1 Bovichtus diacanthus
AATGGTCCTTTGTGTCGTAATAATGTCGGAGCCGTGCTGTCTGGTTTGCCTGTTGCCATTTGGGCAGTGAGATGAACAGGCGGATCGGCATGAGAACACAGAAGGGGGGAGAGACAGAGAGAGAGAGAGACAGAGAGAGAGGGAAATAGGGACTGAGAGAGCGAGTTTGCAGGGAAGAGGAGAATGAGGAAAGACAGACTGTGTGGAGGAAGGCAGGTCTCTCAGGCACAGCCCAGTGTGTTGGACGGGAGCGAGGAGAACAGGCTGATACACAGACTGAGCAGTACTGCAGGGACACATTTGATACTCTACATAGGAACATGTATGAGCACACACTTTGGATATATTAGTATTGATCAACATCTGAAATAAGATATGTGGACAAATAACATGACATATAAAATGATGACATAGTATTTCATGGGATGAAGTTAGAGTTTAAAGAATCCAATAATGACATGTCATGTTTTGTTGTTTGTTTTTACATACACACGTAACAAAAACCTTCCCATAAATTAAAAGGTGGTTAAAAAAAAAAAAGCCATTTTGCGTTGAAAACACTTAACAGTACATTTTAAACAGTAAACTTCCCTAAACATGTCATTAGTATCAATAACAGCTATAAGCAACAACACAAATGTAAATGAATGTTAAGGTCGCGATAAGAAAGAAAACAAGGGGTCAAATATATGAAAGCCTGTGAATGTTTTTTTTACTTTGAGCGTGAATGATTATCAGCCCTGTGTCTAATTGCCGACCTGTACTGGGTGTACCCATGGATCTCACGGATTACGTTTGTTTTTGACCTTTCACAAATACGTTCCTAATCAAAGTCATCTTAAGCCTGAGTAGGGAAGAGGACGGGGAATTCTACCCAGGAGACCGCTGTGTCCTGTGTAAAACCAAATGTGAAACCATGATCTTTCACCAGATCTAAACAAGCCGTTTTGTTGCGTTTCCAACGTTAACCACGTGTTTAACTCTGTGACCATAATCCGTGAGGAAATACGTTCCCGTTGAAACGCAATTGAGGATGCTGTTTAGTTGTATGGGAACATACATTTGTAGGAGACAGGGTTGAGTGTGTAGTGAGCGACATTGTGTTATGAACATTAAATGATTCATCCTGTCACCAATTTATCTTTGTATATGAAGTTATCCATCATTTACTAGTACTCTTTTGTTTCCCTCTGTGATGATGCAAGCTACAGGGAAGCTTTTATCATCCATTATTTATGTCAACAAAGTAAAGTCAATGGAAAAAGGCCTTTTCAAAGCATATCTATTATATTTCTTTGTTACTTAGTGCCAAAATATACGTCAATAATGTGAAAAGCTTAAATTGGCCGATGATATCAGTCAAGCTGATGCATCGCTCACAGTTTAACCTGGATTATTCTTTAGTGAAACCATAAAAACGTCATTCTTGACATAAAAGAGCAGTAAAGCTTTGTTTGAGCATGAAACATACAGACTATTCAGGCCATTGAAAACTTTATTGAGTAGCACGTATAGTATGCAACCGTCTCAGCTCACAGGTTTTGTGATCCACTGTGTGTATCATGTTGGAAACTGTCTTCCATGTTGACTCAGAAACTGCGGTGGTGGAGTGAAGCTGTGGTGCTGTTTTCCTCCTCATCAAAGTGCTGATCCTGGCAGAGGGAATTAGCAGCAGGGGAACTTTGATGACAGTCTGCTCTCTTCCTCTCTGTCCTCATTCACCCCCATGAAGCTCTGCATTATTGATAAAACCCAGGGTGAATTCACAGGGCTTCCCCCAATCCCAAGGCTAATGCGAGAGACTAGAGGTAACTCACATACTGTATATCTGGTGGGAGCATGGAGGAGGCTCATGCTGTCCAACATCTGAATAATACAATCAGCACAGTTTGCAGCGACACTGTTGTGAGAATGGCCTTGGTTTTGTAAATTTCTCTTTTTCTTAATCTACCCTGCACAGTTGTTTATCTGTAACGTATTCCAATGACAGCCCCATCAGCCCTTTCGTTTTTCCTTTCTTGTGGTGAAATTGAATATTAAAGGTAATATACACTTTGAAAAACAAGTTGAATTTCAAAGTCAGAAACTCTATGTCAGATTGCGTTTGAATAATGTATTAACAGTGGCAAAGTGATATTCAGTTTCTCATCTTTACTTTTTCTTTTATTTGGAGTTTCTTTGGCTATTTAGGAACAAGCAGGAGTTACTTTGCATTGGTTGCCAATTCAGAGGATAATACATTGAAAACCAACAAGTTTGGACCTCGTTACCCAGCCAGGCTCCTTGTTTTTAGACATGCGTGTTTTATGGCTCTATGGATGCCAATGTCAGTCTTTTCATTGGTCCACCACTTTGACTCTGACAATATGAAATATATCAACTTTTAGATGGATTGCCATGACATTTTTTTACAGACATTCATGTTCTCCAGAGGATAAATCTTTGATATCCTGACTTTAACTTTAGCACCATCATGAGGTTGACTTTTTTGTTTTGTTTTTGTTTTTAGTGAAACGTCTTGACAACTAGCGAACATGATGACATTTGGTACAGTCAATTATGTGCGTTCTTCTAGGGCTATCATCAGGTCAAAATAGCAATTTTTTCAAGACTTCAGTTTATGACCGAATACCTGCAAAAGCAATGACATTCCCATCTGTCTTGGCTGTACTGTTTTGGTAAGTGCTCATTAGCTAATGTTAGCATGCTAACATGCTAAACTAAGATGGTGAACGTGGTAAACCGCATACCTGCTTAGCGCCAACATGTTAGCACTGTCATATTGTTAGCGTGTTAGCGTAATCATTCACAGTAGTTCAAAGCAACGTTGTGCCTAAGACAAAGTACAGCATGCAATTGCTCTTGATCTTGTTTGTCCAGCAGTGACCAGATACCTACCAGCAAGTTTCAACCTTAAATACCCTCTCAGCAAAGCTTTCTGTACTGAAACCCTCTGAGCCATCCTATGTTGCCTGGTGAGCCTCTGTCCAGCTCCTGCCGGCTGTTCTCAACCAGACAACTTGTCCTTGCTTAACCAAATTTGTTGAATTATAAAATAACCTTGCAAGCTTGGAAATCCAGCATGAACAGACTCCTTCTTTGAGGGTCTGAGATGTTTGGTGTGTGGGAAATTAGGTGTCAATTTCAACCATCAAGCCCATTCCTAAGGGTCAGGGCTGAAGGAACACCGGCTCACCCTGTTAACTCATACCACAGTAACACAATAGCTCCTCTGCCGTCATATTAGTTTAACATAATTGTCTGTTGCTTCATGAAGCTATGTCTGCCTTGTTTGCCTCTATAAAATAACTCTTGTGTTATGTCATGCTTTACCCAAAAGAAGCAGCGCAGTAGAGGGAAAACTTTTGCTCTATTTAACTTTTGGCTCCGTGCACATGTACTGGTAATTTAAAATATTAGGTAGAAGTGCACTAGTCCATCACTGTCATACCCATAATCACAGTAAATAGGGCCCTGTTGGCTATGATGGCTGTGTTACAGTATATACTCCTAATGCCTTCTAGATGCAGGGTTAGCTTGATGACTTGTTTTTTGTCTTTATTCAAGATGTAAGGCTTTAAAAATCAGCTGAGATTACAATCAAAACATTTTAGGAAACCCCCTGAGGTTATTTATAAAGAAAATAATACAGTATGTTCCTCTGAAATAAACGTGTGTGCTCCGGAAAGGATAACGGAGCTGCACAAAAGCTGGAATATGAGTTTGTATTCTGATACTCATTTACATCCTCATTTCCAATGAGGAAAATAAATTCACCACTGAGCTTGGCAATATTAGGAACCATGCTGTCTGTTTTCTAAATAATTGTTCTGTTCAGATTTTACCTTTTTGTTTATTCCCCTTGCGTAACCAAGCAAGATTAGTTTAATTACTCAACACATTATTTGAGCGTTACAAACTACCACAATTTGCGCTTGCTGCAAAAAAAAAACAAAAGTGACCGTTGTCTCTCTAACTGTGTATTTGTAGAGTCTGAGCTCTGGCAGTGAGTGAGATCAGAGAACCCGCTGTTTCATGTTAACCAGCGTGATCCTTGTGTCAGTATGTGCTGTGCTGCTGGTAATATCCAATAAGTAGGCAAATATACACAAGATTTACCTCTATGATAGGAGGAGTTATCTGCATGTTGGAGCACAGGATTATGTAGCTCAGGCTAGAAATACTAGGGGATCTTTTCAACACTTCCTGTAATATGGCAACCAACAGTGACTTCAGCCTATAATGGAGATCTTTGTTTCTCCTTAAATATGCTGTGCTCAGCGGAGAGGAAGGTGATATGTTGCATTCATGGAGGTGAATAGATCTTGTGAGGACCAGTGTTATAATGTAGTTCTCTCACTCTGTATAATTAATTTCCCCTTGTCACAGGCTGATAGAGGGCTTAATTCTATAAACAACACAAACAGATACAAATCATATTAACGATAATCCAGCTCATGGGAGAACACGTGTGTCTATTCTTCTGCCGCCATCGGGCCAGCTGGCGTGTTGCTTCTGTGTTTTTTTTGTTGCATCGGGGGAAGCCGACTGCACAGGAGCCACATATGTGCACGGTTCCGCCGCAGTGGGTCAAGCTAATTTGACGAGAGCACACTTTGTTTTCATTTTCCTCAGTACACATCAACAGATGACCCCTAATCTATCTTTGTGCCGCAGCGCCAGATGTTGGGTTGAACACGTGAAGGCAGCATTTTCTACTAGAGGGGATGTGAAATCAGACACAGTCACATGCTAATTACTGGAAACCAATTGCTGCACTGATAGAAATCTTTCACCTCATCATATGCGGAGAAGTGAGAACAAACGATAAAATACAAAAAAAAGGTTTCCATTTTTTAATGTAAAACATGTAGATTAAATCTGTTTTTTTGTACCATAATTGTTCTTGGTATCATATGCAGATTTTTTATATAATTGTGTATGCTCTTGCAGCATTTTGAAATCCACCTTAAAGTACATGGCAATGCAATCCTTTTTTAACATACTAACTCCGATATCCAATAAGTAATTGACTGTTTGCCAAGCCCCGATCTCAGACAGCACATATGCAGATCATGTTAATGGGCAGATTGACCATCAAAGTTCGTTATAATCTTCGAATCAATGGGTCTGTGATTTCAGATAGAGGTAGACAATAGAAGGTCTCATTTATAGTCAGCAGCCATCACTCTTGTTGGCTGAAATAGCAACTCATCTCATTTTATCATCCAAACTCTCGCTCTTACTGCAATCCTATGCCCACCGTTTCAACATGTGAAGAAATCTTAATTTTGTATCCGTAATGACCCGTGCATTGAAAGTCGCTGACCTAATACATCCAGTTCATTTCATCTGGGATGTTTAGTATTATAGACCTGAGTCCTGCGTTGGAATTATTCCGATCTGTAATAGCAAGACCCGGTGTGCATAATCTCTCCGATTTGCTCTTTATTGACCTCACTATAGTCTTCTTCCCATATGAATGAGATAGTTCACACTCATTACCATCCGTGCAGTGCTGCGCAGAAGCCCAGCTTGTGAACATAAAGCAATATTGAATTTCAGTGTTAGCGCTATTCTTCTTCATACGGTGCTCTTTTCATTAAATCCAGCTTCGGTTTCACAAACACCGCCACATCTCGGGCAGTGCAATAATCACAATTGCTCATTCTTCAATGCATCTCATTTCTCTTTCCACTTTGTGCCATGCGAAATTATTTGTCACTGTCACACTTTCCGGGAACAGAATAACAAACTCCTGACAGAATGTTTTGTCACCATTACCAGCGTCCTTTCCCAAGGTTTGTGTCAGATTAGGGAGAAGTAATTGGTGACACTGTGTCATTGAGAATGCACATTTTAGGACTCCAGACTTGCAGGACAAAGTTGGCATGAATCAGCTGTTTCTAAGTACCATGGCTCCGATGCCTTGAGATCATTTTTTCATTATCTGGGAAAGGGTTTTTTTTCTTTTTTTTACTTCATTATTTTCATTAGCATGTAAACATTAGTTACTATTATAAGGTTAGAGCCATGGGACCGTGTGACTGTATAACATGGCATGCATGTGGTTCGTAGATAAGCCAATAATTTAAACAGCATCCCCACTCCCTCTAGGGAAATAGAGCAGTGTGTTGTACATTATGTCATAAAATATGTGCATGACCCTGATGCAGAAAACTGCTAATACAAGCAGTTTACATTACTGCAATGCCATTTGATTTATTGTATACATTTAGATTATAATATTGTGACCTTTTGTATTTTCACTGCACCCAATTTGTATTTTGCCACATTTCTATTAACGATACATTGTGAGAACTGTATGCAAACTCCGAGGTACAATGATATCAGTAGAAAGAGGAGACTATAAGCGGAAAAACTGGCAGTCTGAAGTGAATTTCTGCAAATTCTTTTGTAATTCCAATATAAAATCTGTAGTTTTGAAGTAAAATATGAGACCTAATTTTTTTTTTTTTAGGTGGGGGGGTTCATGCCTTTACAAGGTTGTCAACAGTACAGAGCTGACAGGAAATGAGGGGAGAGAGAGAGATGGATTTTGGTTCATAAACAGTGCAATAAACTGAACTCACTCAACAAGTCAAAGAAAACTGTGCAAAATTCACCAAAAATTTTTTTCTCAATGTTTATTTACAGCAATAAATAAAGATGTCTGATAAAAAGTCAAGGCAATAAATTCAAATCAAATGCAGATCGATCGTTTTTTGTTCCAGAACCAAGAATGCCAAATGTGTATTTATACTATCGTCAATTGCCATTGCTGTCTCAAGCTGCAGCCTACAGGGCGACAGGGCAACCCAGAAGAGAGCAGGGAGAGAGGATTTTCCCCATTGAATCATAAAGTTGAGAAAAATGAAACCCAGCTAATGCAGCTATAACTACACATCAGCAATGGGAATAATGAGGCCTTGCATGCTTGCATTTATTGTTTTATTTCCTGTCATCTTTTATACACAGAAGATTAACTGGTGTGACCTCAGCGGTTAAATGGCTGCCCCAATGAGAAACTTTTCCCCAATGTGCTGACCGTTAATCATATTTTTGATGATGCCACAGCGGAGGGGCCGGCACCACCCCTACCCCTGATTTACACCTTTGATGTCTCCTGGCCGTAAACATTCACCCTCCACCACAGTGTTTTAAAGAACTAATGATTTAGATGAATCAGGGACAAAGTGCTGAAGGTCTCCTTTCTACTGGGTCACTGCCACAAAGCAGCCCGCTGAGTCAGGACTCTAAACAGGCAAACACATCACTTACGAAGCTCATCACAAACTGCACGAGACGCAGGGCTCGGGGAGGGATGTCCGGCTCTGATAAAGCAGTCCGGAGTCAGATTGATGTTATGCTGCTAGTATTGGGTTGAACTCTATTCATAAGGATTCCCTAAATTGGTAAATAAAAGTCTTCTATAGGAACCCACAAAGGAAAGGAACTTCAATGTTGGAATAATTAGGTTGGAGGTGTCATTCGTCAAAGACAACAGTCAAGTAAAGGAACACAGTGAGGTTTTATTCTGATTCGGCTCAGTTTATGTCAAATCAAGTAGCTTTAAGGAACTAAGAGACCACAGGTGGAGGAACGTAATTGGAAATGTCAAACATTTCTGTTTTTACATTACAAGACAGACCAAACACAATCTCAACTGTCAGTCGTCGGAAGAGGGAAAAATATCACCAAGTTGACACGCACTGAAAAGATTGAAGCAAACTGCAATTGTAGCAATTGCCTCAAGTCAACTGCTATGGAGAGAGGAGGGACTGAAAGGCATAAACAACATGAAAGAAACATGAAAACAGCTTTATCAAATCGCTCAGCCATTACTTTCCACCACAACGTTTGCTCGTAACGTCCGACCTGTGCGCTCGCACGTGTGTTTTACCTGTTTATTATGCGTTTGCAGTCGGAGGGCTTTGGCTCACACATTTGTCTTAGTTGGGTGTGTTATTCGGGAAAATCCATCACACTGCTTAATTCAGCCAAGTAATCACCTGCTCAGAGTCATTTCTTCTGCTTTGCTAAACTGCAAACAGAGCAGCGTGGCTCACTCAGCACATTGTTTTTCTTCGGGCCTAACTAGGCGTCATTCATCAAGCGCTGTGTTGACCCAGTCAACGTGCAGGCAGCTGGAGATATGAATGAGGGAATGACATGAAAAATGCATCTGGGTTATACGCAACTGTTTGCGGTTCACTCTTCTCGTAGCCTGAGGATGTTGTGAATGTGGCGGAGCCCTCCGGAGAGCGCCGGTCCACCGACAGGCTCCTGAATGCCGTAAATGTACACTCTGTGGCTGCCTTATTTGCCAGTGTGGTACAACTAGCTGAGATGTGGATCGATGCAGCGCGTTGCAATGTAAACATACAGGCGGGTTGTGAGGGTGTAAAGAAGTCCTTGAAAGCATGAGTATTGTGGGCAATATCACCATGAACAACTACAACAGTGTTTAGCAATGGGTGGTTGGTGGTTACATAACGCACAAACACAGCATTGACACGAAGCACAAACAAAGCGCAACAACGAATGAGATCAGAGAGAGCAGATAAACTAGGGGAGCCATTATCCCAGCTGCAAGCAGAGCCAGATATGCCAGGAAGACAGACGCAGTATTAAATTAACTCTGGATTTGATTTGGCTGATAGACTTAGATATTTCCTCTTGGATACATTTAATGTCACAGTAGTTTAGCAATTTTGATATTGTGCAGGAAACACACACTACCACCACTGATGCTGTACAGTGTGTCAAAGTAACGCGTGTGTGTGGGCTTGGTTACTTTGGGTTGTCGGACATTGCTGCAAAACTGTATCCAACCTGGTCATTTTCTGGTGTCTGGTAGGGATGGGAATTGATAAGATTTCATCGATACCGATTCTATTACTGATTCTTCTTGTAGATGCGATTCCCTTATCGATTCCTGATCATTTATTGGTGGGGGGAAAAAAAACACACAAGTTTATTACACGCTTTTGAGCCCAACCGAACTGAAACATAATATATTTGTGCAACTTTTTTGGAAAACATTGATAAGGGGAATCGATGGTCACAGAGACCTGCAATTCCAAGGAATCTGAAAACTAGGAACGAGTTCTCAACGGGAACCGATTCTCGATTTCTATCTCTACTGGTCAAGGTGAACAAAAGTGAAAGAGGTGAAACCAGGTACAACACTAACATATCTAAGGGGACACGCCACCGATTTTACATGTCGACGTCAATTTAGTCGCCACTGGGACTACGCCTGTGGCTCTGACCGAGCTTTGTCAAGTTTGAGAAAATTATACAAGCGACATCATCCAGGTATCTTAGCTTGTGCTTGGAGACCATGATTTTAAACAGCATTACAAACTGGGGATGTGAAGTTTGAAAGCATTTACCAGGCAGAGATGATCTCATGAAATATGCTTTTGAGTTGCATAACGACGAGTGTAAAATCCAGGCTTTTGGGATATCTGGGTAATCGCTTCATCAATTTTGGCTGTTATTTTTATATACCTGTCTCTCTCAAGTCCCCCAACTTTATGGAAGGTCATTAATTAATCGCTGAAGTGCGTTTTTAATACCGTCTACTAAAGCCTAAATCTACAGCAAAGATCGAGGCGGAGCATACTTTTAACTACAGACTTCAGTCAAACTTTAAAAGCGTCAGCAATCTACAAAACTTTGAGCATCAGTTCAGGTTTTTAGTGTCTTTAATATATTGTGTGTATATATATATATATATATATATACACAGTCTTGATTGGAACTGGTGGAGCAATATAATCATTATGCACGCATCACACTTTACAGTGCTACAAAACAAATCTACTTTGTTTTGATAAAGAATTGACAATAATCAGTCATTAAAAGCCAATAATCGGCCTGTTTCCATCATGCAGTTAACAATAGCGATCGAATTTAAGGCTGTGCCCAGTGCGAGGAGTTTTCCAAAGCAGCAGGATAACGGTAACATTAGTTGGTTAGCTTGCTGAAAAGTTGGAGGTGTGGTAGCCTGTCTTCTGAAACTCATCATCTTACAGCTCACTGCTCCTTCTTCTTCTTTTACACCCTGCAATGTTTGAAACTGATCCAATGCAACATTTTGATGGTGAGTCTTGTTTTGCAGGCTCCTTTTCGAAAAACAATTTCTGTCAGCGCTAACAGCAGTCGAGAAAATATTGTGCTTTTCTGAGACTGCTTCACAATAAAAGCCAACCTGTGTTTCGCAAAACAAAGACTGAGGCCGATATGACTGAGCTAAAATTAAAGACAGTAACGATGGATCATATGCATGCATCGTTTTTTTTGCAGGGGACTCATTTCGATTCCACGATTAAGTGTACAGAGAGGAAATTACATAATGTAAATGAACGAAAGGCCGACCATGAACAGGATTAGAATCCATGAAAATTCTGTAGGTTATAACAAGTTTTATGCTTTTTTATACTGATTCTGACTTAATAGTTTTTGTGTATTACATTTCTTTCAGTGTGAAATGTCATTGACCAACCATGTTGATGACACTCACATGAAGCATAAATATATTTTTTAAGTTTATTGGCATTGTCCAGGACAGGTGAGGAAGTAAAGGACAATATTTTAATGAACAAACGTCAAGAATTTCACTCTATATCGCTCCGAGATCAATCCTGAAGACATTCAGATGAGTTTGATTAAGGTCAGGATTGTGTAAAACGAGAAAGATGTCTTCAGTAGTTGGATGCTCAGACTATATAATGTATTTCCTGTGACGCTGACATTTTTTTTTAAATGAGGAAAAAAGATCCATCGTTTTTCAAATCCAACTCGAGTGGACCTCATGGGGGTGTGGTAGGTGGATCATTGAACGATGACAAAACGTGAGCACATCAGTTCAACACCACAAGAGCGAGGCGCGTCTCCTTTGCACGTCGTTAAGCCAAAGTCATTCGAGAGCAATGATAAGGCCGGCTGGTGAATGACTAGGATGAATAGTTAGCAGTGGCTGCAACCTCATTACAAGGACAGGCCACGTACAGCAGGAGGCTGATATCTTTGGCACAGGCCCACGTCGCTGTTTCCAATTTGAATAGAGAAGGGAATAATGCTTAATGCCTCTCCCTGCGTGGATATTGGCTTGTATGGGACAGCGACCCGTGAAATGAATATTTTTGTGAGATGAGATTTGTTATACACAAAGAGGAAGGCCGGCTTTTCCAGCCGACCGAGAAGCACCTGACACGGGATTGTAAAGGTATTGTACGGTCAGGACGCGGAGAGCTCAGAGACCTGAGAAAAAGGAAGGAGGAGGAGGAGGAGGAGAGGATAGATCAAGAAGAGGGGCAGGATGAAAGGTAGCAACAAGATAACCAAGAGACTAGGCTTACATAAGATTACTCAGAAAGTACAGGTTTTTGAGACTCTGCCAAAAATATTTTTACTTTTGTTAATTAAAAGTGTGGAAGAAAAATCAATAATTTCCTACATTTTTATTTTGAATACTGAATCAGAAAACCCCCAGAAAGTGCAACAAAAAATGCGGCAGTGATATGCTGGATAACTCTTAAGCGACTTCCTAGGGAGTTTTTTCACTAAATTGCTGCAGTTCCTGGATCGGTGTCATCCTTCTGAATTAAATGTTTTATCATAAAGCTGTATGGGCCCATGTCAGCACATGGCTTCAGTAGAAGCTAGGCGCCAGTTGGGAGTAGCATTAGCTGCTAGCGGTAGCAATGCTTACATTGTGTTGACTGCTCATGTCGTTAACTTTACTGTCTGCGCACGTCGCCTTCTCAAATATGTAGAGAGGTGTGTGGTACCGTCTTCATATCTTACGATGCAGCTGCACATTATTTAGACTGCTGATGCAATGGATACACGTCTGCACGAGGTAGTCATTTCTTTCAGTGTTGTAAAAGTTGACGCAGGTGTGTAATTGGGGAACGTAGCGAGCCACCAGCAGAGGGGCAAGTTGATGGCACCCAGATGATGTTTGACAGCGGTATCAATCTTTTTTCCCCCAAAATTTAATGGAGGTGGTTGTGTAGAAGAATCTCTGATTCTTGTATTGATTTTCTTCTAATGCTTTAACCTTTACACGGCTTACAATTCATATACTCAGTAATATCTCGAAGTATAATTGTATTCTATTTCACCTCTCACATTGTACACTTACACACTCTATACAGAGAACACACATGTTTAGCTTAGTTGTGAAGGATATCATCACTTTCTGTTCATTTCTGAGCTCATAAAGCAGAAGCATTAGAGTTGTCCCCTTGTCTACCAGAATGACTTCCTGCTGGCTGCCTATACTAGACTAGATCATATTAATATTGATTGTAACAATTTCTCTGGTGCTTTTCAAAAATACCCAGTGTAAAGGAAATATAAATATAATATAGACAACGAGTTACACCAGTGAAAAAACTAGACTCCAAAATGTAAATGATAATAAAAACCGAGTTGACAAGTGATTTACAGCAAAAGATTAAAAAAATAATAATGCTGAGCAAATATTAATCCAACAGGTATCATCGTATCAACCCATCTGATAGAAGCACAGCCTCATTATAAACCCAGACATCCCTTCCTCCCTCTCATCGTTTTTCTTTTTGTTTTTTTTACTTGAACAAGGCAGGGGACAATATCAGTATTATGCATGTACCCACCTTTCCAGTGAAAGGGGAATGGATTTTTTTCAATGGGCTCATAAATCGCCGCTCTACCTGGTTGAGCAGCGTTGGAATGCGCTGTGGTTGACTGGCCTGGCTCTCTTGGCCGAGACTATAGATCTGGATTGACAGCTGCTCCATCCTGTCTGCCACTGTTAATCATTGAAGGATTTGGGCTGCCGGCAAGCAGCACTGCCAAGCGACCTTGAGCCCTGCTGGGGCCGAAGGGATCCAACTAAAAGCCTGCTCCCCTGTTGCAGCAAGCAAGAGGCCAGGTGTCCCAATCCCCCCCATAAGAGAGATTGATAGCTATCTAAATGTGCCACATTGTTGGAGAGTATTCCCTTTACAATATGGCATGCTTTGAATATGCATATCACTAAGTGTGCCTGGTATTCATCCTCTGTGTGGATAATGTGGCCAGTTATGTAACCTAAATGCACCATCATTCACCGTGCACTCCGTTTTCATTTTCTTTTACCTACAGCTCGAAACGGCTCGAAAAACGTATGTTCTATTTTGCATTGTGTCACACATTATTGTTGACTGTGACAGCATAAGAAAGAGAAAGGCAGACATTGAGAGAGAGAAAGGAATGAGAAAGTCACTGTCATTGTCTGGAGAGGGAAAAAAAAAGAAAAAACGTGTTTTGAAAGGGCTCTTGACGTGATGCCAGTGTAATAGTTTATCCACGGCGACACTGTAGATAAGGACACTGAAGAAGCTGGAGAATGGTGGTTAACATGCAGTAGTAGAGCGAGGAAGTGAAAGAAAATATTAGATGTCACGCAAGAGAGGAATGGAACAGAGATGGTGTCTGCTTGGTGCCATGTAAAAAAAAATGATCTGCTCTGTTGCTCTCCTCTGTCTCTCACCCATTCTCTTCATAACTCTCCATCTGTTCGGGTAAACGCTCAGTAAAGGAGAAGTCCGGGATCCAGACTCCAGTCCCGTATTTTTGCTCCAGCCATGCTGTTGAAAGCAGCAGCAGCAAATGCCTGTTTTGCCTGCCTCTCCTCTCTCCTCTCTCCTCTCTCCTCTCCCTCTCTCGCTGTGCGCTACTCTGCTCTGCTGCAGTGGATGGTCCTCACGGTGCGCTCGCAAGTGGAGGAGATCTGAGCGTCTCACTCTCATTTTCCCACCCTTAATTCGTTTCGATCCCTCGTTCTTTTGCCGCCCTCTCCACTACCTGTCGTCAGAGGGTCTGGATAAATGTGAGGGAAAAGTCATAGGATAGAAGAGAGAGAGGGGAAGAGCTCAGGAAGTGGGATCCAACATCTCTTGCACATATGTCTGTGTTATGTCCTGCTGTCTCCGGGTGACAGAGAAGCTTGTGCTCTTACAAACCTCCTGCTTTTAGACTGTGCCAGGTAAGTTCATTCTCTGCCTTGATGTTTTTATTCTGCGTCTGATGTAGTGTGTGACAGAGGAGCGTCTTTTGCTCGCTTCTCCCTGAGGGTGGATTTGACATGTTCTAATGAGGGGATGATATCTTGACAGAAGTTGTGCGTAAACAGGTCCGACGTATGGCATAGTGTGTGTGCAAATCTGTGCTTCACAATAGACCACTTGGGCTCTATGAGCTTCCATCATATTTGCCAAAGAGCTCTGCAATAAATTCTGATCTAATGCAGCAACTTGAAATCGTTTGAAATTTGAGTCAGGGTTTGACGTGGTTACCTTCTTTTACTGTACATGATTTGCATGTTCCACACACTGTCCAATCTATATTAGGTGTCGGGGAGTGGTGGTAGCATCTATTAATGACTATTTAAGTCTCTTAGTATGTGTCTTCGGGGGGGGGGGGGGGGGCATTATTAAAAAAGTGCAGCATTATTGTTTTTTCTTTCTTAAGGGGAAACCCTGTATACGTACTGTGCGGTGCAGCACAAATGATAACAAGGAGATTCTATGACAGCATTGTTCAGGGCGCACACTACACTGTGTGTGTGTGTGTGTGTGTGTGTGTGTGTGTGTGTGTGTGTGTGT
>CALSBV010012130.1:2413492-2425879 GCA_943590825.1 Bovichtus diacanthus
TACAATGCAATAGACTTAAAATGGGCTAATTTATTATACATCAATAACAAAATGTATAAGTTTATCCTGGTTGTACAATAGCTCACTCATGCTTACATCCACTGGTGGCTATTTGCTCCTTTTTGTTACTGAAAAAAATCCTTTTACGTTAATACGATTACCTGCATGTATTTGCATACACAACACGTAAGCGTGATTCATCACGTTTGCATGTAGTTTGATAAAGGTATGATGGTATTCCAGCTTTAAAAATATCTAAAGTTGTAAACACGTACGCACACAGTGAAGTGCTCTGTGATTCTCATTGGTTGCATTGTTGCTGTTGGTCAGCAGGTGTCACAATTGGACACTGTTGATGTGTCATTTCAAAGATGCATTATTAATGGCGTATTGGATCTTTTTCAGGGTTTTGCATCCAGCTGAGGTGCTTTGGTTATGTCTTGAGTAAGAAGTCCTGCAGAAGAGCTCTAATTATGAGTAACAGTGAGAATGCTGTTCTTTGCACAGTAGATTTGTGTTTCACAAGCTCAACTACATTTAAGTACGACTGAAATGTAGTTCTATATTCATGACAGTCATATATCCTCACTTTGTCTTATCTGGTCTAATTAGTGTTGGGCATTTTAGGACATACAGGAGTATTTTTGTATTCGAGATGATATATAGTTGTTTCACTAGTCAACAGAATGTGAATAGAAAACATGTATTTTGGCTCATGCTGTATTGATGTCTATAGAGTTGTGACAACCGGACTGCAGCCAAAAAGCCTTTGGTTGGGATTAGAAATTCAAGGTGGCTGCATCTGTAACTCTATCCATGCACCACTTTCAAGTAAAATGATATCAAATGAACTATGATTGGCTTAAAAGTGCTTTTCTACCTTACCATTTGTGTTAGCCTTTTCCTCATCCACACTCCGATAACTCTCTGAGTTTTTCGTTAGACCAGGGGTTCTTCAAAATTCTGCTGTCGGTCCCCATGACAATTTCAATCCATCACCCTGGGACCTTGGTTTTCAGATGTGTAGCAGTCTTCAACATATCTTGGACTCCTGACTCATTATGGAGCCTGCTCATGCTTTTTTAAAACAGTCATTGCTATCGCAGAGGGTCATGGCGAACAGAGATGCTGATATCAGTGACAGACAGTCATGACCTCCGATGTGCTTTGGACACACTGTGCTCCCTCGAGGCAAGTAGCCAGGGGAGGTAGGTCAAAAGTGAGACTGCACAGTCATGGGGAAAATGAAGTCATCATTACTTGGTTTACAGTATTACACAGAGGGAGAGAGAATGTATTTCTTTTCTTTTTTTTGGGGGCTTTGTGGTGAAGGTGGCATTGGCAGCTGTATAGGTCTGTTTCTTTTATTGATTGATTAATATTTTGAACACAATATTGTGTAAACTTTTCATCAATCGGTTTTAATTCAATTTGAAAACACATACAACAATCCCTCTGGATATAATGTGCTTTGGATTTCCAGCATCAGTAACAGCTTTTTTTGAGACAAATTGCAGCGCTACCTTAAGAAGGAAAATGCAGCATTTGTTCTGACCGAAACAAAACAATAAACCATAATCAAGCAGCTGGTTCAGATCCAGCATCTTTCATCATAGTTAGAACTGGCATGAATTGCTAGATAATCATTGGCAAGGGACCTCAAAGAGATAGATCTCAGTATGTATTTCTTGGTGCATGGATACAAGGGGTATTCAGGTGCAGATTTTTAAGCCAAATGTGACCGTAACTGAGACTCTGACCAGCAAGTATTCAAATGACTGTGTCACACAAGACTTTCATGATCACATACCCTCTGGATCTGGACTGAACCATGGTCAAAAGGCCATTCTCTCTTTCTTCTATTTACTTTTTGTTCACTCTCTCTCTCTCTGAACCACACAAACAAACCATCCAGATCCCCTCAATGGTATTAATATATTCTCTCACAAGTCTTTCTGGTGTCTCTTTAACCATGCCTCCACAAACCCTACATTAAAAACTCAGCCGGCGCATTAGAGACCAATAGAGGACTGTTTGAAGAGGCCGGTTTTGGACTAGCTACTCTATTGCCTGCTAATGAGAACAACGGGTGCTGCGGTCACACCACTTAGCTGAGCCGGGATGTTATGCACTCACCTGTTCCAAAAATAGAGAGTGCGTTGTGTCGAACAAGACATGATCTGCCCTACTGTATTGACATTCAAGGCCAGTTTGCATTGCCAACATTTTGCTGAAGTCAAGTTTTCTACATTCGCATGAGCTTGACGTTATTTGTTTGTCTTCCAGCTCTAAAGGTAAAAAGGAAAAGCGTGTTGCTCATGCACGTTGTACATCATAGGCACACGCTATGCATTAAAGTGTGTCAGAATACTGCAAAACTGAGAGATTTGCAGTAATCACTTTGTTTGTTACATTGACTTTTGGTTTCAAGTCGTGTGTTTGTTTGAGTCATCCTTCCTCCATACACGGACTTCCGCAGACTTTGATTAGAAAAGTATTTGTGATACTTCAACACAAACGTAATCTGGTACAAAATATGACAAAGCAGATTTGTTGTATGGGAACGTCATTTTTAGGAGACCGGACTGGTTTGTTATTTTTCCTGCAACACACTGGCAGTCACTTTGCAATACAAAGTCACTGCGCGGCCTGGATAGCCTTCTGTTTCTGCTCTGTAGCTCGCCACACACGCACCAAATGCTATTGGTTACAGTTGCTAAATCACAGCTGATGCCTTTGTCACACTCAAAACACACTTGATGGAAGTATTTTATGGACTGTTCCATTCAGGACCCCTTGCAATTATTTGGTGAACTGTGATGGTAAACTTGAACAGATTAGAGATGCAGGCTGAGGGGGCATCATTTTTCAATGGATTACAAGTACAGGCAGTTGCAACAGAAAGTACAGCAGGTGCAGGCAGTTGTGTTAAATAAGGAATGGAAGCGGGCAAGTGGGCTTAAAATAAATGTTTATATTACTGGGCTTATCTAGTGTGTACCTTCTAAGTAGATATCTTGTTAAAGTTGACCCTCGTTACCACCATATGACTCTATTCTAACTCCTGTGATCCCAGACTGACCCCCTCTACACTTTTTCGACCTCAAAGACCTAAAGAATTTTTTTTGAGATCAGATAACCAAGAGAATGAGTGTCGGTGATCGTTGTGTCTATGAAGTGACCAAATGCCCTGCCATGAGCTACAGAAGCATGAGTCACTTTTCTGCCATCTTTTTCTATTGCTCACCACATTATGCAATCAGTCATCACGAGAATGCAATTACACCCACTCCCCCACTGCTCCTATTAATAGCCACAGATAAATCATCAATGTGACATGTCCATGACACACTGCCAAATTTTAGTCAAATGACTTTGGCATGAGTGTGCCCCCAAACATAATATGTCCAACAATTCTGATAACTACAATGCCACAGGCATGAAAACTATTAAATAAACACAATTAGGCTCCTCGTAAGAACTGTGCTTTCAAAAAACATGGCTGCCTCAACAAGTGTAGTATTGAGCCTTCAAACACAAATTTCACATTTACACTTTCTCCATGTGGCCCAGTATAAATGTGACACCTCTGCGATGATGTGGTGGCGATTTAACACTTTCATCTCCAGGTCCATGTGTTGTTGGGGCAGTGTGTGTGTCGGGGAAACACACAACCGCCACCTCCTCCTCCTTACAGCTGATCTGTAGCAGGTCGAGCCAGAGACCTGCTGACTAGTAAGAGGCAGGGTCATTGGGCCAGGTGGTGCCGCTGTGATACCCACTGAGCAACACATGTCTGGCATTAACACCTACAGACAGGACTATAGATTAGCACACTCAGATCATTAATCATTGTTGTAGTAAAATAAAATCAGGACTTAACCTGCTATTACTGAGCAGCATCCCTACAGTCGGATATGGAAATGGCTGGTGATAGATAAAGGGTTCGAGAGGCAGGCTTGTGACTTCGTTGCTGTGTCATTGAGAAAAAATACTGCAGTTAAAGTCATGTGCAATGTACAGTTCTTAAATGTGAAGGTACTGTTTCTACCTGTTTGAAAGTGATGAGGGAAAAACGCTTAACAAACCCCAAAGTGGCTCTAATGTATTGCAAATACATTCAGGTCACAGAGCTACAGTAAGCAGTAAGCATCCAGTGACCATCTGAATAATAAATGTTCGCTTTCATAACACTTACTGCTGCTCTGAAGATGTTTCCACAATCCTCAAAGACTCCTCTAACCATCTAAATAAAAATATTTTCTCTGCTACATGAACAATTTCTAACCTGTGTCCCAAGTTGAGAGTCAAGGAAGTTCAGGTATTAAAGTTGGTAGGTATACAGTGATGACTCCTCCTGAGTGCCAGGTTGGCTGGTTTGTGCCACCAGATAGATGTTCCTATGAACTCAGCGAACTGGCTCCACTGGGGACAAATGAGACGACTCCCAGTGTAATTAAAGAGTTGTGAGACGAAGACAGCTCTGGATTTGCCTGCCAAATGAAAGAGTAAACCAGTGTCAGCTTTCTGAATGCTCTGCGAGTGATTTCTGGGAGCAGATGCACTTTTTTTTTTTATGCACAGGCTTTGGTCACTTTTTTCATTAGCAGGCATATGAAGGAAGTTCTCAATGTGTCCATCGGGCTTTGAGAACGCTTGCATTTATGATACCATTCAGGTTGGCAACTGGCGCATTGAGGGCCTTCCACATCTTGTCTATAATACTCAGACATTGTTTTGGAACTTATTGAACCGTTTTAAATGATAATGTTCACCACTACAGACTAGAGAATAACCATGAAGACTTTGAGATTTCAAGTACCTACATGGCTCTCTCAATGGACATCAGTCCTGCTTTTCTTAATGAATAGAAGGGAGACAAGATTGAATTTCATTATGCTGTGCCAGTCCGAATAATTTGGACTTCTTTGAGGTTGTGATCCCATCACCAGGATGTCCTTTTACATTGTTGATCTGTTCTTTAGGCCAAAGTAGCTGGCTATTACAAGAGGGTATTAAAGAAAGTGCATTATTTCAGGACCATCTTGGCTATCGTCCATTAAATTTTTTATACTTGCGACTGTCCTGCAGTGTCTTTTGTGTTATCATGAGTGAGCTGTGAATAATTTAAAAGCAGACCAAAGTGAAAACACACACACACCATCATCATCATTTTTGCAGGCACCGAAATGTTACAATTAACTTTCATAAACTGAAAACACTATGTGAAAGGGTTAAAGTTCGATGACGAAAACATGGGCAACACCCAGAATGGACAATGCCGTGCTAGCATCCTGTCAATCACAAGGTAACCACGCACTAAAGCATACCCTTCTTTATTGTCTATTTTACTCTAATGGGAGCATCATTTACTCAATGAACATCATGCTGTGTTGAAGAAGGTCATTTTCTCATAGACTTCTATACAACCGGACTTCTTTATGCAACCAGAGGAGTTGCTTCCAGATGGCCATTTGAAAGAATACAAGTTTTAGGCAGTTCCACATTGGCTTCACTTTTCCGACCCGGAGGTTGCCGCTCGGTTCCAATGCGTGTATTATTCACACTTACAACAAAGGCGTTTGTATTATTCATGTGTAAGCCATCTCGTTCAACGCTTTGGTAAACACTATTCAATTATTACAATCGAAACATCCTTGATCAGATTACTGGATTTGTTTAGACCCATAAAAGAGAAATTATTCTCCATGACTACATGTACTCTCACAGACACACACACACACACACACACACAACTGTTCCATTATTCTTGCCATTGCTGTTGTGGCTCCTGCCAGGCTGATTCAGTCCAGGGCCTCTAAGCCATTACAGCATTGATTGGAATCATATTTTTTCGCAGAGAGGGCGGCAGATGCTGATCGACAAGCAAACTCCCAGGCATGTTCCACATATGGGAGTTGATGTGCTTGCCATTAATTAAATCACCCTGAGCCAGAGACTGTCAGTGGATGATGGCTTTTATTTAAGCAACGTAAATCACCAGCATTGTGGGAAAAATTCAAATGACGCAGGCCTAAGCGAAATGCACTTGTCCCCTGAGTGTTCTTTGATTGGATACAGTTATTCCACACAGCTCTGTCACTGGGATTTAGACACCATGTCTCTGTGCTGCAGCCATGGAACAATATTCACACGTCTGTATTTTTTGACTCAGACAAGCTCTTTGATTTAATCCCGTGCAGATTCACACACCACTGTTATTGTCACGAAATTACAAAAAAAAGCCAGTTACTTGCCTTTGCCCTCGCCACTTGTCTGAAGTTAATATGCTGTCCCATGGTCACTTTGTAAATTAGACGATAGACTCATGTATCACTGCATGTTTTTGGCCTTAACCAGCCAAGGCTGATCCTGACACAGACAGACCGCTCCCATAAGTTCCAGCTGTTTATTCCCGCCAGGCCATCCGTCTCTTTCTGCTGTCTCCAAAGGGACGACTGACTAATGGAGATGAGACTCAACATTCTTTATCTCTTTCTCCCAGTGAAATTGATGTCTGAGCCACTAAACGTGAACCCAAAAGCAAACCATCTATGAAACACTGATACAAATCCATTTTTTACCTGTTTTTGAAGGTCTTAGATCATGTTCGAGAAACTAAGTTTGTGAGTTTACCGGTGTTCTTTTTTTCTTTCTCTCTTGTTTCAAGCACAAAGAGAGCATTTTTCTGACAATTTGTTTTTATCCCACCATGTGCTCGTTTGTAATCCTCTCATCATTTACTCCACCACTCGGATGTAGCCCTCCCCAGTAACCATCACTCAAAACATGGCCTTACTTTCTCTTTTATATGACTTCATTTAAAAACAAAGTAACACTATAAATGGCATACATGTTTTGTTTTCCAGTTACTTACTGCAGTGTCATATCCTTTCTTGTTTAAAAAACACTAATACCAGCAAGCGGTCCGTTTGGGTAAATTGGACTATTCTTTTATATCCAGTGCGGAAGCTATGAGGTTAGGATAAATTAATACTACTATACATTTTATATGAAGATACACTATGCATTTTGAATTGATAATATTGCAAATACGATGTCCAGTTTGCTTCCTTGAGATTATCTGATGCTCCATTCAAATAGTATTGACGTTTATTGGTTATCTTACATTAATGAATGAAATATACTTAAATGCATATTGTATGTACCATTGGCTTAGATGTGGGATAAGGGAATATCAGCTGAAAATACTATGGACTGACAAATCACAGTTTGATCTTATTCAGCCTAACTACCGAATGGCCTGCACAGTGCCAAAAGCTTTTCAGTACTGGAAAACAAATAGAAAAATGAAAAGAAAATAGAAAACAGTATTCTCCTCTGTCATGCAAAACTGTGGGGACGTCAACTACGGTAAATGGAAGTTTTAATAATTGAATTCTTCTTCCTTTGGGGCTAAATTATATTAAATGTAAATAATACATAATCTGGTGTCTGTATCCCTGGTAAAAGAGCCATTATTGAAGGAAAGAAGAAAAACATCAATATAGCAGGTGAATCCAAACTTTTGAAAGGTCGTGTAAGTTGACTAATGCGTCATGGTTGGTCATCACCTGCTGATTAAACCTATCAGCCCCCTCTTTGCTTAACAGACTCACTTGCTGTCACGCACTGTCCAAAAAGTAAAATTTTTGCTCAAATTCTCTCTGCTTAAAAAAAAGGCTCAATTCTTTGTTAAAAGCCAGCTTCCCTCCATTCCCCCTGCGGGTGCTCACTGTTGACTTGAAAGTGAAAATATGGCAGTGGCATTTCAAAATAAAGCAGAATAGTGTGTACACACCCTCAGGTGGTCGCAGCTGCCAGCTTGTCCACCTATAAAAGCTGGAGCAGCCCAGTTGTTAACCCCACTAACAACGGCCTCGTTTTAAATACAAAACATGACTCATGAATACAGGTGCAGCATGATAGCTTACTGTTTGTTTCATGGCAGGAACACTTTTTTTTTAAGGCTTATTCTCGCATGAACGATACAGCTCGAGCAACTGTTTGTGTCACGATACTTTAACTCAAGTCAGAAAAATTCTTTGCACATCAATTTTTATGAGACGGGTCCGTAGGAGAGGGGCGAGTGGATCAAGTTGCAAATAACCAATATATTACTTTGCAACGTTTTGGCGACTTTCACGAAACATCGCAAATAAACATATGTCCTTGTTAGTTAACCACTGTTCAGGGGTTTATTTGCAACTTTAACTCGAGTCCAATTTCAAAATACAATCCGCCACTATTTCTGATTCCAATTCATGTATTTCATTCTGCAAAGACTGATTATGACAAGCCTGTGTTTTATTACAGGGCTTTACTCGCCACAGGTTGTCAGCAGTTCTCTGCACTCTGTAGAGTACAGAGTGCAGAGTCCCCTAAAACCTGAGCTGTCCCCATCCGGAGCCAGCTACCACTTAGTCATGGCTACTTAAAGACAGCTCTGATGGACTTGTGTGCTGTCGGCCTGCTAGTTAGAGCTCGCTAACCCGGGCACTCTGAATACAAGGTTGGGGCTAATATACTCCTGAAGTTATCCCAGAGTGCCCTCAGCCTATTAAGGAGCAGAGGTGAAACAATGGACTGTCACTATTCAAATGTATGCATTAAATACATTTATGCGGAGGGCGTGTCAGCCACATGTCACATAGCATATACGTCTACTTTAGTATGCGGGTGGACACGTTCTAACGGCATATGTGTGTATCTAGAGTGTGTTATTGTGGGGGTGGGACTCATCTGGGAATCCACGCCTGATTGCACGCCACTACCCATCCATCCACAGGGCCTACTGATCAATGCTCAGAGAGCATCGGAGGGAACAGTGGGAATTCTTACAGAACAGACTCGGCATCAGCGTGGTATTCCCACATGTATCACTCACCTACCACTCCTCAGGGTGAGCCCACACTTTGTTCTAGTCATGGAGATTGAACCAAATAAATGGCTGCATGAATAAGTGAGTGATTTCATCTCGGAGTACAAATGAAATAAGCCACTGTGATAGATGGCCAGGGCTATGAAGACGTAAAGAGGACATAAAAAAAAAAGGCCATAGATGTAATATTTAGCACATTTGCAAATGCAGTTCAGCTACAACTTCATGACTCATAAGCATATCTATTGAGGATGACCTCGCATCATGTAATATTCATGTTTCTGTGAGGGAGAAACCCCTTTCCCGTGCTTCAACCCCCGACTACGAGCTTAATTTCACATATCCTAGAGAGGGCCATAGGTTGAATAGAAAGTAAAGAGGCTGAGCATCCTCCCTCCATCGGCGTCCTTCTATCTGGAATGGAAGTGGGCCACATTAAATCAGTCTTGGTGGAGAAGGCGGATTAGCTTTATGCTTATGCCTCTGCTCTAAGTAAGAGGGAAAACACTTCGCACACAGGAAGGAGACTCCGCAAACACCTCGTTTGCCTCCTCCTCCTCCTCCTTCCCAATTGTCATGGCAACGGGATGTCTGCAAATATGTAAGAGCTACGATATGTGTGAACTGCATTGTTTTTTGTTTTTTTTGTATGTGTTTGATAAAGACCCATGTGTGATTGAGTCTCCAAAGATTCGTGTTTTGCGGCTGGGGATTGCCTGCTGGTTTTATTTAAGCAGTTGTGAGTCCCTTTCTACCCTTCTCTTTCTCTCTCTTCTCTCTTTCAGTCTCTTTTGCGTCACTTTTCCTGACACACATGCACTCTCTCTTGTTTGTTTGTTTGTCTCTCTTCGCACACGTCAGCCGTCATTTGCATGCTGCAGTTTTTCTCTCCTGTCTCCTCCTTCCACGGCTGTGTTAGCGTTGCCGTCCCTGTAACGTACGACACTGCAGAACAACAAAAAAAAAGGAGCTGTATTGTGGTTGCTAGGCTACAGAGGGACGAGGAGCATCTCTGAAGAATTCCTGTGTTGTGAATTGTCACATTGTATGGCCTTTAGCATTAAAGAGCAGTTGACAAAACTCCTCTGCTGCATGCTGTACTTCTGTATTCCCCTCCTGCGTCTGATTTCGTAGCGGATGCAGATGAACGAGGGGCCAAGCCAGTGTCAGCTTTCTTGTAGACCTTTTGGCTTTTGCGCTGTAAGCAGTTGCACCTGTGAGCATCCCTTGTGGTATCGAATGGGCAGATCCTGTGGAGAACGGTGGCTTTATTGTCTTTCCATCAAGCCGCTGTGACATAGATTTAAGCTCCATGACAGCGAGGGTCAGAAAGAGGTGGTTACAAGCAGTGTGACGATAGCAGGTCAGTGGAGCTTACATCATGCTGCAGGCAGGGAAAGCCCAGAGAACAGAGTGATAGTGTTTACATTGAATCACCAGGCGTGGAAACACATCCTTACGCAGTCAATATGGTTAAAGCAAACACCTCAATCTAGGCCATCAAACATGATTTTTATGTGTGGGTGTGAGGCTTGCTGATTGCTCAGGTGCTTCTGAATTGGTTCATTGACAAAACGATGTTGATCTTGTGCACCCTACATATATTTTGTTTGTGGTCCATTTGATGTTGCATCTACTGAAGACCGTAATGCCATGCTTGCGTATTTAGCATTTTTTCATTGTTGGCCTCGAGAGACAGAGAGAAATACCTTCTCTTTTTTTCCACCAAATTATTATTTTTTTTGTGCTGTACCTCTCCCAAATGTTACTTTGACCACAGTGTCTTGGTTCAGTCATGTGTTTGGCTCCCGGCCATAAATTTGAATGATATCAGTATTTTTCCACATTTTGTGGTGAATCTACTGTAATTGCCCAGATATTGCATTCAACCCGATATGACAAATAAATATCAATGGATCAAAGAAGGTTGAGACAAAGAAAGAGACATAAAAAAATTAAAAAAAGAAAACAAATAGAAAAGAAGGAGGTTATGTTTTCAGTTTGTCTCTTTGTCTGTTTGTCAGCGGGATTACGAAAGATCTAGTACTCTGATTTTCATGAAAGGGTTGGTGGAAGGTTGTAGCATGTGCCAAGGAAGAAAAGATTACATTTTGGAGCGGATTTAATCACGGGACGGATGCACAAATTATTGTTCACTTTCGTTAACATTGCGAGATTGGGCATTTGGCCTTGGCGGATGTCTGCACTCTCAGAATGTCCTTCTAGTTTTAAGCAATCTTCAGGTAACTCTGAAATGATACTCATACAGGCTCTTTAAATACACTTGTCATCAGGCACTTGGTTTGGATGAAGACTTTGCTGCAGAGCCACCCCGGCTATTCCCCAGGATGCATTTACTAGTTAACAAAGAGACAGACGGACCCGGCACAGATCCACAATGGCCGCCGAGTGACATGGCTGACCAGGTGTTAGACACATCGTACGCTGCCTCTGGGCCTGCTTCGTCTGCTTTCTCCTCACAGCCCATTAGGCCCATTCCAGGAGATGGAGCATAATGCTATACCCTGGACAGTACTCATAAAGTACACACGCACATAAACACACAAACATGCACTACTACATCTGTACCATGTACCATTCCCAGGCGTAGCCGTTTTGGGGCCAAAAGCAGCAGGTGTGTAGCTTCTGAAAGCTGTTGTGTGGAGATGCCGGGTGCCAATCTTTCATCATTACACAGACATCCAATCACGTGGAACAATGTTGTAACATTATGGTGACATGGAGAGAAAGACAGAGGGAGTGAGGAGGAGGAGGGTGTTTCTTAGCTATGCCAAACTATCTGTTACATCCGGATCCAAAACATGGAGAGTTTGGCCGTTTGAAGTCTCATTTGATAGAATTGGTGGGGCGGCGGGTTTGTGAGTGATTGAATGAGTGTGTGAGTAGTGTGTGTGTGTGTGTGTGTGTGTGTGTGTGTGTTTGTTTACCACACAGGGTGACTCACAGCTCATCTGCGCAGATGTCAAACTCCGTAAGTTGTGTGCGAAAGAGAAACAGAGAGAAATCGAATGGCATGTATTTGCCTCCTATGTCTTTGAGTTTTACAAAATGAATTGTGCTTCTGTCTGTAGCGACAGCATATGGTGTCTAAAGAGGAATAACACACACACACACACACACACACACATACACACACACACACACACACACACACACACAGTTTGATATCTGATGCTGCTGAGAGTGCTGATAGCCAGAAGAGTTTTCTTTAAAGAGTGAATAGTCAGGTGGGGTGATTTATCAGTGAATACTCTGTCGCTCCCACTCTACCCCATCTCTCCATCACCCTCCCTCCCGCTCTCTGTCCCCTCCATGTCCCTCAGTGTAAAATATGAGCACGGCAGCCCTATAAATCTGGACGGGAGATAATGAGAGTTGCTCCCCTCAGTCCAGTGGGCCACCAGCCAGGCTCGGTGCCAATGACATCATCCTTCGGGAGAGCGAGTAGATTGATGAGTGGGGTGACACTGTGCCATTGCGTCTGA
>CALSBV010012130.1:2425889-2442911 GCA_943590825.1 Bovichtus diacanthus
CTTCAGCCCCCTTTTCTCAAGTCCTGGCACGTGAAAAAGTGTGTGTGCGTCTGGTGTTCGGGACAGGTGGTTTGGAAGGGCATTGGGTTTGGCTGTAAGGAATGTAAATGTATGTTGTGATCGGAGAAGATATGGTCTTAAACTGGCTTAGTGACGTAAACAGTGACTTATGGTTTTCTTTGTTAAATGTCCACATGTCCCCCGAATCATCCCTACAACAGTACTTGATGCTCTGTGAGTTTGGTGATCTCCTAAATTTTCCTCAAGCGCCACAAGCAGATTGTTATTTTTTTGTTTTTTTAGTGACAAGTCTTGACAACTATTCTGTGAATTGCCATGAAATTTTGTTCAGGCATTCATGGTGCTGAGATGATGTAATCCTACTGTGTTTGGTGATCCCCTGACTTTTCCTCTCACGGCATCATCAGGTTGACATTTATGTTTTTTAGTAGAATGTCCCAAGAACTATTGAATGTAATGCCTGCAATTTTGTATAGACATTCATGTCTCCCTCAGGATGAATTTGAATGACTTTGATGATTCCCGACATTTCCTCTAGCGCCTCAACAGGGCACAAGTTTATGACTTGCAAAACTAATGACATGCCCATCAGCCTCAGCTGTACCTTGTGTTCATGCTAACTAAAACATGTTAGCATGCTAACACACTAAACTACAACGGTGCACTTGGTAGACATAGTACCTGCTTAACCTCTGTATGTTAGCGTTGCCATTGTGAGCAAGTTAGCATGCTAATGACTCATTAATATTCAACTTAATGAGACAATTTTGTCAAGTGAAAAATTCGATTTTCCTATAAACAATTGACAAATTCTGCCTGTGCCGTGAGATGAGTTTCCAATTCCAAGCAAATTACTCCATTCGAGTCTCATTTTCTTGATGCAAGTGGAGATTTCATTTGCATCACTTTGCCTCGTTCCTTAATTGAAAATTACTGAAACAAGGACAAATCCATTGGAAACAAATCGAGTCATATTTTTCGCTAATTTTAGAGGCAAAAACACACACACACACACACACACACACACACACACACACTCACACACACACACACACATCGCACTTCCCTGTCTCTGTGTTTCCCCCTCTTCTCCCACTTTGTCCTTTCTGTGTGTCTTGTTTGCTTTGTATCTACAAAACCAAAATGTCTGAATGAATAAGAATAATAGACAGTAGCCCCAGTACCACTGTCACTGACCTTGCTGATTACTTTCATGCCTGACAGACTCTCTTATCTGCTCCTTGCTCCGCTGTTATTGAGCACAATGGCGTACACATGTTGGAAGCAATGAGCTGCAATAGAGCTTGATTGCATTTATTGATTCACAGCAATAACAGTTATGAGACGGCATCCCCTGATTTTTCTTGTACAATTCATTACATTTGTAGTTAAAAGCAATGCTTGATGACTTTTGTCTGTGGAAGTGGGATTTGTCGAAGAGAGGGCTTTTCGTGAATGGAGGGATTTTAAAAGGATGAATCACTGAAGCACATAAACAAACAGCAATGCTCTGTCGGCTTGGCATCAAGTGAGCCACATTTCAGTCAATTCAGGAAGTTGACTTTCTTGGATATTAATATTCTGCTGCTGTTTTGCTATACTGTCGAAAACAGTTGTTTCACTAATTAGAGAATTCAATACATGCTGATACACGGCCTTGTAGTTGCAGGTGTGTCGCTACAAAAATGTTTAACTGTGAAATTGCTTCATGTTTCAATAATTCCACAGAGCAGCTTTATATCAGTGTTAGCTTTATAAGATAATAAACATGTTTTTTTCATCTGTAATTGTAAAACTCAGCTTCATTTCTGTCGGCTTCTCCGTATTTTGTGTCATAAAGGGACACGATTCTTGTAAAAGTTTTACCTAATGGCAATGTTATACGCAGTGAAAGATGGGGTGTAGATGCCTGACGCTCTCTCTGATATTCATGTTAAAATGCTACGCACACAGCAGTGTTTAGTGGGGTAAGTTGAATGTGAATTGACTGCAGCCCAAGGATGATAAAACTGTCGGATCATAACACAGCGATGCTCAGTTTAGTATGATTCCCACGTTTAGGAACTCTCTGATTATAATTGAAAGGCTTTAAACCTGTTTGAACCTGCGAGTAACTTCAAGTACATGACCTCAAGCCCACGTGTCACATGTCTGTCACAATCTGACATCAGCAGCCCTTGGATGCGCCGTGGACAGTTATAAATAGCTGACTCACGTCATGTTGCTGTTTATTCCACGCCCTCTGCAAACTAAATACAGGAGGCAGACACAGATTGTCACTTTGGATCTGGGAAAGAGTTAAGAAGAAATGATGATGAGTGAAAGAGAGATGGGAGTTAGGAGTTAGTAAAAAAAAGAATGTGCAGATGTAAAGGAAGGAGAAGTGAGGGACGTGTCATCGGTGTCTACAGCCCGCCTCCGTCAGCAGGTGTCAATATGGCCATCTACGGGGACGAGCGCTCCTGATAGATGCTCCAGTAAGACAGAGGGCTGCTGGGGCGTGAAGGAGGCCATCAATATCCTCTATGCACAAGTCCCTCTGTCTACTTCTGTCTATACAGCTCTCTCTCTCTCTTTGGCCCGCCATGCTTTTACATCTGTCCAACCTCACTCGTCCTTCTCTTTTCCACACATCCACCTCTCTTGTCCTTCTATCATCCAACATTCTTAGACTTCTACGTTCAATCCACTCCTCCTGCCTTAAATATTTATCTCCCTCTTCCTCTCGCCTCCCAGGAGGTAAGAGAATCCACCTATCAATCTGACCCCGGGCCCTCGGGGTTGATGGGAAAACGATGGGATGTTTTACCTCCTCCTCTTTTTTTAACGACCTTCTCTTACCTTCGCCCACCCAAATCCATCCCTCCCATCCTCCCTCTTTGGTTTTGAGCTCTCATTATGTCAGTCAGGTGTCACGTGTGGGGCTCAGGGACCAACGTGGGAAACAAACTGAAAAACCAAGTGTTGCTTCACAACAGTGTTCCACAGTGTCCACACACTGTACTACAGTACACCTGCAGGCACAAACAGGCACACATGCATAATACATGCATACAGTAGATGTGTGCATGCATATTATACAGTATGTCCCTATAGTTATGTACTGTACATGCAGTTTTACATCCATATGCTGTCCTTTACATACTTATAGATAACATGCATGGTAGAAAGCACATATAAATGATTTAACTGCATAGCTTTTGCAATTTTGAGTGACATACAATCAAAAATATAAGGGAAAAAAAGCAGCATTAGGTACTTCTCAGGTATGCACTTACTTGAAACCAACTTTAAAGAGTAACTTGAACCCCGTGAAAATCTTGTTTGTGCCGGCCTCCTGTGTTTTTACTTTTCACCTTGCTGCAGTAATGTAGGAGTGTACTGTCACCAGGGTTTACGTGAGAAAAAATTGGTGCCAAAATGTCCTGTAATATTTCAATGTCCTGCACAAATATTATCAGTGTTTATTGAGCTTAAAAACCATTGATAGGTAGGCTGTATAAAGAAGGACGTCATCAAGGCATGTACTGTACATTTATGATATATTTTTGTGAAAAGTAGGCTACTTTTGCTTTTACATCATATTCCAATAACATTTTTACGCTTATATTTGAATTATGGATTGGATTAAAACAACCATAACCGTTTTGAATGTGGTTGAAAAAAAAATATATCCACATTTCCTAAACCTTGATGTAATTTAATCTCAAATTTTCATCCACCCTTGCTTTTTTATTTGCAAACAGAAAACGCACGAAACTTTCACACAGCAAGCTTCTCATTTTCAACCGGTGGTGATGGTAGCTTGCGCCGATTTGAAATGACAAATGCTGTTGGCAGTGGATTCTATCAGCTGTAGATAATTACTGTTTAACTTACCCAAAGGCCAAAGTGCTACTCAGACAAAGATTGTTTTTCAGACGGAAAAGCAACACTATTTTTGAAGCTGTCGATGAAAGCGCTAACATGGGAAGGGCTTCCTTATGTAGGGGAGGGTTACTTTAGTCCTGCAGCTGACCCTGGTCCCCAGTCTACCTAACTATCTGGAGACCCATATGGTAGCCAAGACTGCCATGGGGGGAATAATATTAACTCATAAACACACACACACTATACTTACTGTTAATTGCAATTGAGCTATGTTTTCGTTATTAGTCAGTACGAGATGCATTCATTGTACAGAAATGAACCTTAGTCACTTGCAAACACAAAATAAACTCCTCAGCAGCTTCAAAAATCCACACGGATGTGTTATGAATCTCTCATTGCAGTACCATGTGCTTGGGTTAGTGTTAGCATCAATGGCCTCACAGGTTTTTCCTGAATAGACAGGGGAAGCATCTTGACATGTGATGGTGTTTTACTCGCCGCAGAGTGTGTGTCTGTAACTGAAGGTCGTGCGTAGATCCCTGCACCCGCATCACACCAAACGCCCAATACTTCGTCTACGCAAAGCCGACTAAAAGCTTTTTTATTTTATCCATTTATTCTGCTGTAGCTGCCACACCAGAACAGCTGTTTGTGGAGTTCTCTCACAGTGTCTTCTTCATTGACAAACACTGATGGCTGGCTTGATTTCAACACTTGCTGTTTGATGTCAGATGCCTGCTGTTTTCCTTCTAAGGAGGGAATATCGAGAATTTTTTTGACAACTAGCTTCTTGGACAATATTGACGTGCTGACTCCCTGTCTGGTCTTATTAAGTGATATTTGTAGTTCATAATCTGCTTTTAATATGTATTTCTACTGCTTTTATTGCACTGATTCTGAGTTTGATTGTGTATGTGAAGGACAGTTTTGCAATCATGGACTCTGAAAGTAACATTTAGTATCTTGCTTTGTACCATAATGCAATACATCTACGAGCTCTATACATGGCCTACATACATGACCTATATACAACATTTTACCGTACAATGTCACTGAGGTAGTACATTTCTTTCCTACTTGTAAACACCTCACCATCTTCGATTCAAGTGCTCAGTATAAATGTAGAATTAAAGGAATAGTTTGACATTTGGGAAACATGCTCATACAGTATGTTGTTCTTGTTGAGAGTTTGATGACGAGATCAATATCACTCTCATGTCTGTCCAGTAAGTATGAAGCTGGAGCCTGGAGATGGTTAGCTTAGCATGAAGACTGGAAACGGGAAACTGCTTGCCCGGGCTCGGTGCAAAGTAAAACAAGAACAAAATATCCACCTACCAGTGCTCTTTTAAAGCTCACATATTAACACGTTACATCTTCTCAGATGATCCGTACAAAAACCAAAGTTGCTCCAGTCTTTATGCTAAGCTAAGCTAACTGGTTGCTGGCTATAACTTTATATTTAATGGACAGACATGAATGTGGTATCAATCTTCTCACCTAACTCTTGACAAGAAAGCGAAAAGGAACATTCCCTAAAATGTCAAATGAACCCTTGAAGCCTCAGACCCTTGTGGTTCATAAATATGGATCGCATAAAATATTACCGGTGTTGTGTAATTCATATTTACAACCAAGCTAGTTCAATGCATAATGTGTGCGTGTACAGAATACCCTGTGAATGTATGTAACAATGCACTGTAATTAGAATCAGGCAGGGCTTATACTGCTGGGCTGATGAGTTCTCCTCCAGCCCTGTGCTCAGCACCGCGTCTCCTCTGAGAAGTGCTACATCAGCTCCAAGGGGAGGCTGCATATGGAAATGGAAATTGAGGATTTTGAATCCTCTTTTAATGGTCCCACACATGTACACAGCACAGCACAGACAATGACATTTAGACTCTGCATTTAACTCATCCTAGTTTTAGGAGCAGTGGGCAGCTATTTCATTACCAACACCCGGGGAGCAATGTGGGGGTCCGGTGCCTTGCTCAAGGACACCTCGGCAGTGCCCAGGAGGTGAACTGGTACCTCTCAAAGTACCAGCTACTGCCGCCCTCCATACACGCAGGGGCCCCGCAGAAGATGGATTGTGCCAGTCAAGGGGAATGTAAACCGAAATTGGTGATCGTCCACATAGATGAGGCTAGAAGCTGGGGGGCGTGGGAGAGTTGTTCTTGTGATTTGTTCCAGTATTATAGTGCGAGTTTATCTGTGTGTGGTCATGCCTGCGAGTATACAATCGTGTTGGTTCATCTGTGTCAGCGCACATCCGTGCGAGCTGTGCATTACTGTGTTCTTCCCTGTATTGACTACCTATTGACCCACTCCCAATAAACAAGTCTTTATTTGACTTGTGTTTCACAATCTGTGTGCTGCCAAAGTCAGAACAAATAAACCGAGCTTATGGGACGTGTTTCTCAGTAAAGTCATTGGGAAATGCACTAAACTCCCTGAATATAGTGTCTATGCCCTCGCACCTGTGGTATCGCGCCTTGCTTTATATAACCTTGTGGGTTTTCTCAGAGACGCTGCCTTGTGAAAAAGCCAAGAACAGTTTAAGCACGAGCTAATTAGCACCTGTATCTCTCACACATCACATGATCTGGAGAAAGATGGAGAGAGTGAAAGAAAGAGTTCAGGGAACGGGAAAGTTGTGAGCAAGACGCGCTGATATGGAAATGAAGGCTTTAATTATGGATGAATACATTATCAGATCAAGGCTAAGGATTTGCTCTCCGTGTATGTTGTGTTTGGAGATGGGCTGTTACCAGGGGACTCCGCAGACCCCTGTGAATATCTCTCTGTTAGTTTACTCACAACCAATAAGAGGTCAGCGTCCCGATTTGCTCTATTTTTGAAGGCATGCTACTAACTGGGACGAGCACACTGAAATAGACTGGATTTTGATTTTCAACCATCTCTTGTGTCTTTGAATTCAACTTTATTGATCTGCACTAGTGGTTTTCTCTCATGAAGTAGGATTATCTCCTTTTATGAGATGATTTGTGCAGTTTAGGCAGGTGCTTGAAAACCTTTTCAGTACATTAGGTAGCATAAATAATAAAACCCCTCTATTTGGCCGTGGCTTCACCTCCTGACAAGGCCATAGCATGAATCCCTAGGTGTTCTTGTTTGCTCTTATGATGTACAGTTACTTTTCATTCACAGCATAATAGGTGGATTTGTGTTTATTTTTTAGCTGTTTCTCTTTATTATTTAAACTGCTTAAAATGGATTGTCACGAAATTTGGTTCAGCCGTTCTTGTTTCCCTCAGGAGGAATTTTAATGACTTTGGTGATCATCAGGTCAACTTTTTTGATTAAATACTTGCTTTAATGACATCCTCACAAGTCTCAGCTGTACTTTGTATTCAGTGCACATTAGCAAATGTTAGAATGCTAATGCGCTGAACTAAGATCGGGAACATAATAAATATAGTACGTGCTAAACATAAACCATTTTAGCATTGTCATTGTGAGCATGTTAGCATGCTGCTGTTAGCCTCTAGCTCAAAGCACAGTTGTGCCTACTGTAATTACAGCCTCACTGAGCTGCTAGCATGCCACTTAGTCTTATTAGATTACTGATGCAGATGAAACGTTTCCAAATGTGCAACTCTTTGACTCCATAGTGACTCAAATTAGCATCATATTCTTCCTTCTTATCCTCAAAAGCGAAAACATAATAAGTTTAGCTGACAGCTAAAGGCTGGCAACCAATTTACACCTCCAATTGCAAACCAAATGAGAGTGACCCAAGAGCACTCCCATACTGTAAAAACAGCCTGACCAAGATCAATATAGGCTCCACACAGGGAAATTCAAGAGCACTTTAAATTTAAACAGGCAGGAGAAACTAATAGAGCCAATTGCTTTGACTCTGTGGAATTATACTATAGGGAGTGGGAAGTAAAAAGGACTAATTAAACTAGTAAATTCTCTCCAGGCTTCAGCTGTCCGACAGTGCACTGCCGGCCATAGCATTTGTGTGTGGTTCAACCCCACAGACCCACAAAAGCACTTGAGAACAGAGATCCAAATAAAGTTACAGCACAATGCTATTACTTCTGCAAAGTGACAATGAGAGCTGGGTTTTCTCAGTGGAATTGTCTATACAGTCCTCAGTGTTCTCAGTTTGTCTGTGGTGTGAGCATGCAGCATTGTTTAAAAGCCATAGAAACTGAATCATATGATCTACACTCACAGTGTTACAGAGGTGTTCTGAAGGAGTTTTAGAAGACTTTTAAGACACATGCAGCTTCAGTGCTCAGGCAAGAACCTGGCTGGCAGTTTTGTGAGGGGATGACGGCGAGGCTGTTACACTTTACAACCTGCCCACACCGACAGCAACAGCAAACGGTCGAAAGTGCTCTTTCATTCATCCGCTGCTCTGCCAAGCTGTCCTCGCTGCACTCTGCTCATGAGCAAGGTCATCTGGGGAAGAGATGTAGAAATGGCAGCACTTTAGTGGTTTGAGAATTTATGGACATGTTTTGTTGCTTTTTGTATCCTCATGAATGTACACTAGGGATTTGACCCATGCATCAAAAGAGCTGTCTCCCTGTTTTTCACCAAAATAAATCAAGTCATGAGTCCAAGGTTGCTGCAGATTTAATTAAGCCCCTAATTAGCTGTGATTACATGAAGATATAGCCTTGCATTAAAAAAAAAAAAAAAAAACATGGCCTCTTTTTGCCACATCAGGGAAGAGAGACAAACACTGACACACCACAGCTGTTTTTGGACCGTCTGTGGAATTTAAAGCCTGAGGACATAACGCTCATTTCATCATCACTCTGTTCATTATGCCCAGTTTCTGTCTTTGAAAAACAAACCCATTTAATAATCGTGTTTGTTTGAAATAATATTCGGAGGCTGCCTCCACTCTGCTCCTGGGATTACTTCATTAACAGTAATGCACATATATTGATTTAGTTTTTGAGGTTTACGTTACAGTGTGCTGTTATGTTTGCATGGGAATAATAAGCGCCGATGAACAGAGGAAAATAGCAACTTATCATTCAAGTTCACGTAGAATGTATGATGCATGTGACGCCTGGTATATTCTTGAATTACAGGAATGATGGATAGCGGGCAATCATAAATCAATGCATTTTTTTTCCCTATAATTGAACTTTTGAGTCCCCCCTCAGGTTTGCATGTTCATATTTTCTGCACTTGGCAGTGATGAATTGAAGCAATATTATTTCTCATTTTGTTTTGTGTTTCTTTTTTTTTCCTTTGACGCCTGTCTCTGCATTATTTCTGTCTTTTTATGCAGCTGCCTTTGGCTGATGGTCATATTATGCATGGTGGCTGGGTTTCTATTATATTGCACATGGGTACCACTCTGCAAGTCGTTGGAGAAAAAAGAATATGTTGCTCTCCATGTTATTTGTTCAGTTTTAATGTTTTTATTTGTTTTTGAGAGAGATAGACAGAGAGAGAGAGAGATGCTAAATCCTGAATAGCAGTTGTTAACATTTTTATATAAAGGGCGGCGACGCTGACATTTGTTCCTATACACGCATGCACAAGCATAGACTTTCACATATGTGTGCTGCCTCTATTAATCTCCTGTTGTCTCTCTTTGGTCTTTGTTTAGAATCACAGTGCACACTGTGTGGTGAACCAGAAGGTGAGTGGGCCTCGCCATTCCCCAATAGCTCTTGTCATCGTCATCTCCCGGCTTGTTGTTTTGCTGTTTGGGGAGGGCGGGATGCGGAGCGGGGGCGACGCTGTGCTGCAGACACACTGTTCTTCAGTCTTCATCTCAGCAAAGCAACGGTACGGGCCAGGTTTTAGGTTCCACGTAGAACAAAATACACTGTGCATAAAGGTAGCATCCTCCTGGTTTGGATTTCTTTTAATTGTAGAGCATTCTGCCCTGCACATTACAAACTGTCGCAGGTGCACAGTGCACTGCAGTGCGGGGTTTGGTCAACAAAGTAACTCCAGGGGGCGGCCATCTTTATGCACTTAAGGTTACTCTTACTGTCCTGACTGACTGACAGCATGAAGGCTGAAGGACACAGCTTCAGAGTGCTGACTAACCACACTTGCTTCTGCTTCACACCTCACCGAATGTTACAATTTGTGTACACATCTCATTCTATGAGCGTCCCCGCATTTCCCGACACTGGTCTCATCCTCCATTGCCAAGTTCAAATCATTCCCATAAGTCTCCATCCATTTCACTCCTAAAGCCAGAGCCCTTCTTTTTGCATGGATTACATTTTGAGGGATTATCATTCCTTTTCTGTCCCTCTGCTCAGCTATAGCTGGTCTTTATTGCTCAAGTGTTTCATCTATTGTCTGTCGTTGGGTTTCATATGTGAGTCTGCTGTTATTGACAATCTCACAAAACAATAGTGACTAGAAATTACCTGTAAATACAACCAGAGCTGACAGCCTTTGGTGCATTTTGCAGTGAGAGGGGTGAATCTAAAAACAACCCATAAACATGTTCAGTGACAGGCTCAGTGACGGATATGATATTTCCCTCTGGAGTTAACCTTGTCCAGGAATCAGCCATGTACCTCTAAGTCCAATAAGCATTATTCTATGTCTCAGAAATCAATGGTGCTCTCTCTGCTTTGCTTGATTGGATTAAGACGTAATCAAATCGAGTGCGATAACTGTGTGCCTGTGACCTTCCCACTGAGACAGGCAGAGAGGCCAGAGGGAAGTACAGGGAATGTGTGTGTGTGTGTACACAGTACCTAAACGGGTGTGTAGCTGGGCAGAAGGGAGCTCCCGAGGCACTTCCATGGTGTTGCTGCATGTTGCAGAGCTACAGAGCCACAGGCGTGGTGTCCCGAGAACCTCCTGAAAGTGACCAGCCCTGGATAGATGGATAAAAACTGTGTGTGTATGTGTGTGTGTATTGAACTTAAATTCAATGCCTGGAGAGATTCTTACTCATGTATACTTGTTACTTGATTAGCTTGATTTCCTGATTTGAAACACAAGTTTGATAAGTTAAGACTGTATTTTATTTAGGTGAAGTGTCAGCTCATACAGGGGATGTGGTGAATGGCAGCTTGTTTACACAACCACCAGATGTCGTGCATTGTTAGCATTTATTTGGAGTATTTCTGGCAGCTACATTTTGGTCTCCACTAACTCCTAAGGGAAATATCTTCCTTTTTAGCAACCACATTCTCCCCTATATTCCATAGCTAATTGCTAACTTTGTCTATCTGCAGTTTGGTGCTGGGCAGGTAGTGTACGGTGGATTTATCAGAGTTCTTTTTGTTAAAAACAGCTCCTGCTGTGCCTGGAAACAAGGCTGATGAGCGCTGAGGGTAAACTAAAACAGTGAAGGCTGTAAAACCAGAACAATTGGCTGAAACACGCTGAAACTGCTGTCTAAAGCTGAAACTGCTGAGTCAGAGTGTAATTCTTTGTTGGTTCGTCATTATGAGCAATGTCGTTGACATGAAAAATATATTGTTAATATAAAGATATTACATAGTGCAGCTTTAAGCGTTTCAATGTACAAAAGGTACCATTTGGTAATCTTTAACTGAGGTATCATATTGTCACCGGTGTCCAAAATTAAATGAAACACCCAGCTCTTATCTCTGTGTTTGTGTGTTTGCTCTGAGAATTGTCAGTGAAAACTGGAGTGCATTTACAAGGCAAACCAAGGCCTTGTTGCCTGCAGGTAATTGCTGTCCTGCGAGAGAGAAAGAGAGTGTAATGGTGTGAGGGAGAAAGAGAGAGAGAGAAAGTTTGAATTGCAAACACGCACATTTGCACATCTTGTCCCTTTGTCTTTGTGCAGAATGCTGAGCCCGGGGCAACACGTCCTGCTGGGACACTCACTCCCATATCTCATAATGCGCACACAAAAAATAAAACACACACACCAACACGTAAAAGATTATTGGACAGTATTTTAGGTGGCAGCATAATATGAAATAGATAGTTATGATGTTGGTGGTGTCAAGGGATTTTTTCAGTAAGTGATTGTTACAAAGTCCAATTGCAGTTTTAAAGAATGTCTTAATGTGTTTCTTTTGAGTATTTTCACTGAGTATCTGCTCAGTTAGCATACTGAATAACTTCATTTCCTGTCGTTACTCTTAATGCAGAAAAGCCAAAGGTATTGTTCTTCTTCTTTTTTTTTTCTTTTTTTTTTTAAAGATGCATCAATTACCATTTTCTTTTCATTGTTTGGTGCCCTGAATTTGCAATGATAACCAAAAAGACACGGCTCCAAACTGTAGAGAGAAAAAGCCACCGAACGAGGAAGGACTGTGACATAAAAGAACACACTTTTTTTTTGAGAGAAAAAATGAGAAGACATTACTGAGTAATAGCCATTATAGAAAAAGGACAGGGAGGACACTTTCATAGACGGGTCGGCCTCAAACATAAAACATTATTGAAAAGTCTAAGAAACTGGACTCACCTTGACAGGAACTTCATGACTTCAAACCCCAAAGACTGAAATTATTAGGAAGAGCCATACCCCCGAGAATACATAACCTTTAATGTAAATTGAAATAAGGTCTAGTCAAGGTCTGACATGTGGAGTCAGTCTCATTTTGCATCACTCAAGTGGGGACAAGGAAACCACAGCTGTTTTTGAGACTAAATAAGAGCCCCGTCCTTCAGCTGATGCATGGATGGCTTTACTCACTGACAGCAAATGTGAGACGGAGCGTTTCATCATTAACCGAACCTTCACTGAAACCCTGAACTTCTCTTTGAAGGCGAGAAAGGAAAAATAGAGAAGATGGGTGGAGAGAGGTGAAGTGTGTGGGATGCATCAAGGAGGACAGAGAAGGAGAGTGAAGAACGTGAAGGGTGAGTGGGCAACCCCGTGTCCTAGAAATGACATTTACATGCTACTAATTTGTTTTGCCGTCTGCGTTTTGATGGGAGACATGAGCCTGAATTATATTCACTGGCTTATTACAGGGAAGGAATTTTTTTTGTGGAGGTTTTTGTGCCACCCGCAAATGATTTGGGGTTTGGGGTTACGTTGGTTAAGGTCGGTGAAAGATTGTGGTTCCAGTTTGCTGTTAAAAAAAATGTAACTCTTTTGTCTAACTCTCTGTCCTTGAAGTCTATATTTACTTTTTCTGTACTCAACCGAGACCACAATCTTTCCCTAAAGTGCTGCGAGCGCCAGAACGTAACCAAAACATACGTCATCTTTTACTTGTTATGAGCAGATGTTGTTGTGAAAACATTCTTGCGACATTGAGAAACAATGTCTCCTCATATGATAAAAATAAAGTAGTGTATGAATGCAATTTCTAGGAAACATAATTGGAGTGGGAGGATGTACAGTGGAACCATATTCTCTAGCAAGAAGAAAGCAAAGACATTTGAGAATGACAACAGATGACAAGAGACAAAACGTGTCAGCGTGCTGGCAATATATTGCTGTTACAATGTTTTCCATATTTCCTTATTGAATGAATGTGTGATCAACCAAGCTTCTACATGTTGCACGTCAACGTACTGAACTGTGATCCATGAAGACACAAGCTCTCTCGTGTTATTCTATGCCACAAACTGTACTTCATCAACATTATAAATGGCTGTCTCTTCGTAATGTTGTGGTGTTGCACCATATTCAACCACATTCAAGGCCCATCTGGTCATTTCCTCAGGAGAGTGGAGGGCGTCTTGGAGTTATACTGTATGTAATATCATTACGCTCTAATGTGCATTTCCCCTGTGCACAGAAATACTGTCCTATATTGAATTGGGCAGCATGGATTTTTTAATTTTCAGAAACCCATTTACATTGTATGTTGGCTAGACAAATAGGATGCCAGATCGCGAGCCAAGGTCAGTGTCCAATATAGAGAAGGCTTGTTGGTAGGTGTGAGGGGACTACTGATGCTGCGCATTATACAACACAGAGGCTCAAAAGCCATAACAATGCACTTTGTGCTCATGCAGTTTCCATCTGCACTCTGTTTCTGGTAATCTAATAAAAAAGGAATAATACTTCTGAAATCAAAATTCATTTTTGCTGATAAATGACTATAGGCTATATGTATCTTCCTTCCTATAGCGTGGAATGAACACAGCACTGACCGTGTGAGTGAAATAATATGAACAAATAGCAACATCTACGGGAATCAGTAGAATGTTAGTGAGCTCCCCCCGTTAGGACGGCGGGAAAAACATTTTGTGTCACTGTTCATTCCATTGGAACGGCCAACCCAGAGGCCTGAAGCTTAAACAGTGTTTTCTCAGTAGTTGCAATATAATTCTTCTTCTTTTCTCCCGAATTACGTTTGTTTTCATCATATCACAAATATGTTTTGTAATCAAAGTCCACAAATTACATTACATTACATTACATGTCATTTAGCAGACGCTCTCATCCAGAGTGATTTACAGTGAACTAACTACAGAGACAGTCCTGGAGCAACTCGGGGCTAAGTGCCTTGCTCACGAGCTCAATGGTGGCAGCCTGGTAATGAACTTACAACCTTCCGGTGATCTATTTGAAAGCCTGACTACTAGACCACTAGACTACCACCCCACCATCTAACCACCCACAAAGAGAGAATGATGTAATTGATGGGTGGCTCGAACACCTGAAGTCCCCGTTGGAAAATACGTTTCCCTCGGAAAGTAATTGAGAATGCAGTTTAGTTGTATGGAAATGTTATTTTGTAGGAGACTGGGTTGACCACTGAGTGCTATATACACTACAGGACCTGTAAGAGCTTAAGTAGTTTCACTAGCCTTCTTAGTACTGTTTGTTGGAACTTCACAAAGCTGCGGTTTCTCCTTTCGATGCTCGAGTTGGCATATTCAGAGACCTTTGGCCCTCAGCGTCACAAGTCATGTCTCTCAGTTTAGATCTTGGGCTGCAGCTTTACCGGCCTTTGCCAGCAGACCTGGCTGTGCTCCATACTGTACACAGTCGAGCAGCCTAACGGCCAATAGTGCAACATTGGACTCCAGCCCCTGAAAAAAACATTCCAGGGGCTTAGTGTTAGAGAGGATGGCAAAGCAGCAGTCTTTATGTCACTAACAGCCCTCTGAGAGAGAAAGAGAGGGAGCGAGCAGGGAGAGTGAGAAGAAAATATAACATCTGAAGATTGCCTGCAGCTGCCCACTGAAGTGGGATTAAGAAACCATGCTATTTAAACTGCGAGCAATTTTTTTTTTTCCTTCACCAGGCGGCAACGAAAAGTGCAGCAGGCAGTCAATCTTTTGAGCTTATCATCAAGTAACCAAAGTTGCTCTCTCAGCTTTCTCGAGCCCTCGTTCTCTTTTGAGAAGCAGGCACACACAGAGGGCCACAAAACCACCACTTATTGTCACTTTATAGTCTTCCGCTTTGATATTTTTATGCCTAATATTCCCCTTTAATACATTTGAAAATCATTTTTAATAACTCAAGGAGTTCCTTCTGGTTATGTACGCAACATAAAATCTTCTCCGGCCACAAGAAGAAGGTTTTCGCAGATAGCTGGGCCTGCGCTCAGATATTACATGCCATCTAATCTATGTAGCTTCACTTGTGCAGGCATGGGAAATGTGTGGGGAAGTATCTGTTCTGGAGATTGAAATGGAACTCTTTCTCACACTCTGCTGCCATCGATCCGTACGCCTCTGAGTCCCCAGGAACACCACAATCAGTGGCTGGAATAATGACAAGGCACACCTGACCAGAGAGCGCGAGTGAAAGACCCTCATCAGCCTGAGCAGAGGTTTGAATCAGAGCGGGTTTCTCTCCACCGCTGCCTGTATTTTGTTTCTGCGATGTGACATGAGAAACCCTAGCACTCCCAATCAGGTTTGTGGTGAGAGTAGGAGCCTTGCCTGTGTGTGTGTGTGTGTGTGTGTGTGTGTGTGTGTCTGTCTGTGTGTGTGTGTGTGTGTGTGTGTGTGTCTCCCAGGTGAGCAGCTGTCCAGGTTTGGCTGTAATGGCTGCAGGGGAATGCATACGGAGCAGCTTTGCTCAGAGAATTTGGGATTGCGATGGGAAAGCTTGACATCCCTCCAGGCAAAAGACTGATGAGCAGCAGAAACGCAGCGGAAAGTTTGAACCAACTCAGAGGGGGAATGTCTTGGATGAGCTTTTTGCGAGCGCTCCCATTTATGACTCATTTAAAAGACACAGCGAGAGCCTGTTGGCAAAAATGCAATACTTGTTTTCTTTCAGTGAGATGACTCACTGATGAATACATCTCCAAATATTTGTATCGTTATCACCCATGAGCATCATGTTCTGAGGGCGGAACACAATAAAATGAGAGTGATATTTTTGACTTCATTGCCGCCTCTAACTTCATTGTAGCTCATGCGGTTTTATTGGACTCTGGGGGTGATGACAAGTTCAACTGACCGTCAGCATGCAAACAGTCTCATTACGAGGAAAGCTCCCAGGGGGCTGTAAATTGGCTGGGGGAGGTGTTATCACTTTGCTCTTGGTGCAGACATCATTTAGCTCCCATTTCATGATGGCACTTCTATGCCAAACACTCCACTTGATCATTCAGATATGGTATTAGCAATGGTAGGAACAACTACTCCATGTTTTCAACCTTGAGAGTTGTGGTCTGGCGTCGCAAAGCAAAACTTTTGATAAGCGAGCTGAAGTTGCAGTTTTTGTCATTTTTGTCCGCGTTGAGAACTGACATCAAGGCATTGCTCGAGCAGCGAAAGGAGAACATGATGGTGATACAGGTTGTACAGAAAGCTGCGTTCAATCATTTGTATACATTGTTAGTTTGTTGAGATCCTTTATCACAATTTATTGTGTTCTTTTGTTAGTGTCATGTATTTCTGGTGTCATAGAAAAATATAACTTAGTCAGCAGATTACATGTACATATATATTGTTTGCTGTCATGTTTGAATTACTTGACATTGATGTAAAACATTTTTAAGGACTTGTATAACATTCTAAAAGTACCTATTTGGAGGTACAGTCCATTATATCGATACAGGACTAATTAACAGGATTAAGTATTCACGCAGAGAATACTTGATTATGTCCAGTCTGAAAACATTTATTTCAAACACTATAAAAATGCAGCAAAAGGCCAAAATTTTGTGTCAACTCTAATTGGCCGTTAACATTTAGATTCAGGTAGGAAAATGCTACAATGGAGCTCCAAGTGCGCTCTATGTCTCT
>CALSBV010012130.1:2443311-2479341 GCA_943590825.1 Bovichtus diacanthus
TTTGTTGAGTTGCCTCTTAGCGAAATGTTCTCTGGTATGCAGTGATGCGGTCTATATGTCTCGGGCTTTTATTGTGAAAAGGAGATCCTGACCCGGAGGCAGACAGAATTGCATTGTAAAGCATGGCTTATGGGGAACACATCTAAACACAGATGGAGTCATTATTATACTGCCAAAACATTGTGCAATCAATACTTACTTCATAATGATAAGTCGAAGCAAACATGTTATCTATTGGCATTTTTTTTTTTTTCGTAAAAAAACTATAAAACATCCAATGGCATTTTCAATATACTGAGACTGTTAAAAAAAGAAAATCATTTGAACTTAAATGCATTGTGTACTTCTCTCTCTTTCACTTCCACGTGTCCCGTCTTTGTCCTCTTCTTAATGTAAGTGTGTCCACTGCCTCACACTGCTGTGGTCATCAGCGCTGAGGTCTTCTTCCTCCGGGCACTGCTCCTTTCAGAGCTGCTTATTTAAACCCCAAACCGGGCCTGTGAGAGCCTCTCGCTCTCCTTCTCCTTCACCACCTCTTTCTCGTTCTCTCTGTTCCCTTTCCTCTTTAAACACACACCCACTCAGGGTTCAAAGGTGGGAAATTCTCTCCAGTTTGTTGCACTCAGTCAGGCATGAACACTTTTTTCAGCAACAAGAACCAATTACTGTAATAAGACTCATAAAATTCCCTTGCTGAACCACCAATGGCATCATTTCACATCATGCTTCTGCTGGCCCTTTCTCTTTAGTCAGCCCTGGCCTATATGATCAAGGGGTCTCGTGTGTATGGAGCCCCACAGATATTAATCATGGCTCTCAAGCATGATGACACCTTAGAGATGCTAGTGATCACTGAGCATTGAAAACTGTCCGTATTCAAGCTCTGCATTGTTTTTTTGATTATAATCAAAGTTTTCTGCCGCACTTTTATTCATGAAGTCTCCGCAGATGCCTCGCTTGGCTACCCAAGCGTTAGACAGGGCCAGAGATACCGGATGATGCACTGGCTTGCAACTGAATCGCAAGCACACTGTTGCTATGTATAGTCTCAGAGCACTCAGAAGAATGCATCTGGGAAGTATAAGACTGATGGATACCGTCAGGCTGCAGCATGGGTGAATCATGAACGCTCCAATTTTTCACCCATCTGAATTTCCGAATTATGTTCCACCTCTTGAGCATTTTATTTTGCCGCGATTTCGTAAAAGGGTCAATTCTTTTCATTTCATCTGAATTGACGACATTGACATTTGACATTGTGCCGGCAGAGCGGCTCATAAAACAAGGAGGGCTGTAGCTCGTTGACATAGTGTTTGTCATTTTATTGTGGTGCATTGTTTACAACTTGATAAACTCAAACAGCTTGAGGTCACAGATAAGCACAATCCCTTACGTAACAGGGGAGACTCAGTCCTCTGTGCCCTATGACAGACATTAAGTCTTTCAGTGACACTGAATCACCATAACATCGGAGATAATGAATACAACACACATCCTTCAGTAGAATATTGGGTCTCGATTCAAGGATGTGCTGTTTCCATTGCCAAATAACTACCTCTCACTTTGAGTTTTTCCTCTCTAGTTCACGGGCTTTCTCCAAAATCACATTATCATGCTCTGCAGCCTCTTCATTTAGCCAGATATTTGGCTCAGTAGCACTGGGAAAAGACATTGGATTCTCGAAAGCAAGTCAGCCAGAAGGAAATAAAGCTTATTTTTTTTCTATTCTACCCTCTTTTCCTAATGACAGTAGACAAACCTCACAGCTCATTTTGAAAACCCATAATATCACCGGTAATGTACCAAATGCAGTGTTTTTAATAATGATGTGTTTGGGTACATGCACATCCACTATGCGGGAACTTGGGATATAGGACTTCAGTGACCACTCTCAATCTGCAGCTCTATTAGCTATTAACCTCCGTGCAACTCAGGTGAACACAAAATGAGTTGAGCAAGTCAGACAGATTTCCCCATGGCCCAGAATTCATTGCTTCCAGTTGGGGTAGGACTTTGGTGGCGACATAACACACATATGCTCAGAGGAGCAAAAGTTTAGCTCGGAAAATTTAATGACGTAAGGGAAACAACATCGCCATTATCGCTCTAACAAAACCAAATCCTGCAGTATTGAACCTTACGTAATAATTTGCGGCAATAACTGACTGCAATCTCTAATTTTCTTGTCATTATGGTGCTTTGTGTCTGATGAGCTGTCTTGCCAGCTTTTCTAAGACACGGTATTTTTCTTTTCTACATCATGAAAAAGTGCCCCTTGTTAAATACATGAAGGACTTGAGAACACGAATCTTGAACGCTAGCTTTCATTCCCATACGTGACAGACATGCCTGCAAGCCTCAGAGGTGCAGTCCTGGAGCCGGAGACACACTTTTCATTGCTAAAAATAAACACATCTCATTCTCCCCCATCCTTGTTTTCAAGAGGAAACACACACCCATAGAGCATAAATAAGTGAGAGAGGAACAATGCTCACAGCATGAATTGCTGGAGGGGGCTGTCATTATTTCCAGAAACAATTATGACAAAACTGCACTGCAAACTGAGTTTTGGGCTGCCCCCCCCCCCCATCCACGAGTGAGGCTGATTCGCTCACAAATGATTCCTCTTCCACACAAGTAGAAGTGTTAGTTTAGAAATGATTTATCAGTGATGCTGCTCAGAGATTCCTCCAGTAAGCACCAGGTGATTGTTGGTTTTAGGAAGATGACAATGATGTGAATCACGTCAAAAGTGTTGCAGTCGCATTGATTGCTTCAAGTTTGGCTTCTTTGTCCAGGAAATTAACTCTGTGCGTCTGAAAAGAAGCATGAGTGCAGCCTTTTGTTGTCAACCGAATGTGTTCAATCACAGCATTTCCTGTGGCAAGCTAACCTCTGGACATAATAGCCGGCCCTTTCGCTCGGGTCTGTGTGTGATAACCAGCATCAGCCTGACGTGGCAATAATCCAAGATCAGAGGGGTTAATAGTGTGTGCTGTGTCCTCACCCTAGAGACCCCCACTTCCCTAAAGCGCCCTCGTAAACGACTCAATGCCAGGCTGCGATGTGGCCCTCAGGAAACATTAATTCCTCACCCGGCCTCAGTGGTCACTTTGGGTTAAGCTCCGTGGCAGGAAGCTGGGCTGTGGAGCAAAAGATGATGGATGCATGCCGTGGCTCCATCAGATGTGTTTTAGTGAAACGTGGCACACCCTGTTGCTTACTTACACATTAGGCACATTACTTGTGGCCAAGGGGTCTTGGATTAAGAGCCAAGAGTCACATGGAGGTGGAATTAAGCCTGCTTTTTTGTGAACTCAAACTGACTCCGGCAGTAGTGACATTCTTAAAATATGCCAATTTTGTAGCAGAAGGGTCCCTACCTTTTGAGCTCACAAGAAGATTCTTTATTTGGGTTCAGTCTAAAACACTGGACACGCTGACAGCGGGCCCCACTTAACGTTTGTTCTAAAAAGCAAACAATCTATCACTGTCGGCCGTGAAGGCACCTCTGTACAGGTAATGTAACCTGTGGCATTTCCTTCTAGCACACAGAAGAGCTCTTTAAGCTGGTAAACAAAATCTCCCTGCACTTCCACTTATCTGCCCAGCTTCTAGGGTGAAAAACATGTTGATGGCTAGAATGAGGCCTTCTGTCTGGATGGAGACGAGCTCTTTCACTCTTTATGTTCCTCTTCCTCTCTTTCTGATTCTGAGAGGTTGATTCATGGTTTTTTTTTTTTAGGTGTGGGATGACACGAGCTGCGAGGCTGCAGTGACAACAGCTTGATGGAAGCTGGTTTATTATTAGTATTGTTGTTATTTCTAATTAACAGTGGGAGGTGATGAAGTGAGTCGACGATTGTGTGTTTCTGCCAGACATCGAGAGTTCAGTTGTGCGGGAACATTTGTTTTCACTTCTATATACAGTGGAGCTGCAAGTAACGATTGTTCTATAGATCCATCCTCTATCCATGACTCTTTTTTCAAACAATGAATTGATTCATTTTTTTTGTTTGTTTATAAAATGTTAGAAAAGTGTGAAAGCTGTCGGTCAAAGTTTTGCGACGTCTTCGAATGTCTTTTTTTCAGCCATGTTCAGTTCCTTGAACTGGTCAGATGATTTCGGTGTTGGCCCTTGCCAGTTAGACATTTGCGGTGCCTCCTCCGTGTAAATGGCCCTTCTTCTTTACCCTTGAATGTTTGTTTTCTTCCGGTTTCGCATCAGTCGCAAATGTCATCAACATGCGCAGTCGCTTGCTATACATTCTGCAGAAAATGAGCGGCTGTATTAACACATGGGCTCAGTAGGACATTACGTGGACTTTGAACTAGGGAGCTGGCAGGGTAAAGTCTGTTTAATGCATACAGCTTGTGTCTAATTTCTAGATAACGGTTGCCATGAATGAAAGGTCGCTTTAGTCAGTCTAAAACAAAATAACATTTTCATTTACAATAGAACGGAAAAAGAAAAAAAAGAGAAAGAAATCTGCACATTGGTGTGTTACATTAAGTGTGTTTTTGCTTGATATTTGACTCAATGATCAGAATTGAGTTGCGGATGAATTAGTTTCACTTCTACTATACGAGACACGGCACAGTTTGTGTTTATCATCCATGCAAAGGAAGCGTTTGTAGCGCATGGACTATTTCTGATCGTTAAATCAAAGAGCATGTATATGTTTAACATTTTCTATAGAACCATTTTGTAAGTAAGTGGAAGATATTTCACACCGCAACATTGATTTAATGAATTTCACCTCCCACTGAATAATTTCGGCAAATGAGGAGATGAGGCACCGCATAAATGCAAGTGTGCCTGCTGGTCATATACCACTTTACTGATGATCCATTACTAATTACAAAATTATGGTGACAATTTTAACGACAGCTCGTGGTTTAGAGCTCCCTCTCGAGCTGAAAACGACTTTTTATAATGTTGTTGAGTGGGGAACTAAGAGAAACAGGAGCAGTTGAGGTCAAGACTAACTGACCTTTGCTATTGGCTTAGTCCACACTTATCTGGTGACCCTATAAAGCATTTTTTCAAGATGATGAGAAAGGCCATAAACACTTTCATTAGTCCCAGTACCATTTAAATGTATATCCTCATTTACCGCAGCTCTGTGGAACTTGCCTGCACCCCCTCCCGTAATTGTAATGGAGCCACAGCCAGTGTTTACAAATGCATCCCTCCTGATCTGTTTGTGATCAAGTTTTGCACTAAGCAGCGGAACAGGACTTAGTGAGCGATGCCCCACGCTCTGTGAGGGTACACAACATTAATAACTCAAGGTAATGAGTTATTATCTATTGCCTTTATCAGATTGACAAAGCCCATAGCATTAGCAGAGCGCTGAACGAGGAGACCAACATCAATTCAATCAGCCACCTCTCTTTGTTCACGTTCAGTCGGCATTAAACTATGACAAGCATAACATAATTAGGTATTAAACCGTATTAAATTGACCATTAAGGAAAACAGATTCACAGCAGGTTTCATATATTCCCAGTTGATTTGTGCAAAACAGCATTAATGCATCATAAGCATGCTTTGCTGCATGCTTCGCCTTGTCTCACCTTGTCATATGTTAATTCTCTTCACCTATCCTCCGTGTCTGCCTTTCCGCGAAACGATGTGCGACTTCGCCGCTCTTCTTTCTCATTTACAGTGGGATCACATACTCTCGCCCAGACTTCACTGAGCGCAACAGTTTGTTGATTTTGAATCACACCTGCAAATATTGAACCCTTGTTAAACGTGTTTTCACAGTCTTGTGTAATCTCTCTGATGAGGAACAGGAGGCGAAAAAAAAAAAAAAAAAAAAGAGAAAGTGAAAGAGCTACGTTACCCAAATTGTTTTGTTCTTCGTTCGATCGTGATGCTCAGAGCTCACGGTGAAGTCATTGTTGGCGGCTCATTCGTTTGAGGCGTGCGTACACATTACATGCAGGATGGTTTTTTTCAAAGCTCAGGCCTCAAGGACAAGCATTAGGAGGCCAATCAGGAAGCAGTGTGATGCAACGATGCAGTCGTTACCCTCCGGGGCTCGCCTTGTTGCATATGGAGATGGGGGTGGGAGGGATATCATAGGCATTTTAATTGATTTCATTCAAGCAGCAGACCACCCATATGTTATGCAATGTCACTATCCATAACAATAAATACTGCAAAATCCACATGTACAGCACATTTTGTCATGTTTTACTGCATAATTAAAAAATGATGGTGACAATAAGGTAAACTGTCATTAATAACCTACAGGGATTTAAATGCCAGAGAGGGACGAGGGCCATATGAGTTTGGTGTTCTTTGCTCAAAGAACGCACGCCCAGCGATTGTGCTGCCTCTTTTTAATTTGACTTTTCAGCGGTGCATGTTGACGTGAACATTTCACAGCGTGCAGCGGCTGCAGAGCAGTGATGTTACATGCTATGTTAGCTTGTGTTCAGAGCTGCATCTAGTTTATATGTCTTATCCCGCTTATCAACACAAATGCATGTTGATAAAAACACAAATCTGAACATTTATTTTGTCACATTCAATGTGTGTGACACCCTTAGAATCCTGTGAAGGACATAGAGACCCTCATGGCCACAATGAACCTGTGTTTGCTCCCCAGATGAGACTAGGGCTGCAACTAACAATTGTTTTCATTATTTAGTAATCTGTTGATTGTTTTCTTGATTAATTGATCAACAGTTTGGTTTAAAAAAATTCTGAAAATTGTACAAAAAAAAAATAGTAAAAAAATTATTTAGAATAATTAGAATGATAATAAATAGCCCAAATAAACCTGGTTAAATTGTTATTTTCTTTTTAACCAGCAGTCCAAAACCCAAATATGTTCAGTTTGAAAGAAAATCAACAAATATTGACATCTGAGAAGCTGGAAACTTGTCATTTTTGCGGATTGCCTGTGATAAAACAATACATTAGCTGAAGGTATCTATATATTATATTCATATATATCTTTTTCCCAAAGCGTTTGACCATACCCCACAGCCTAAGTACAGGACTCAAGCCACATGATAACATGATATGAGGGGAAAGCTTTAACCCCTGTCGCATCTCCCCATGCACTGAATGTGGCCCCGGGCAAAGACAAACACTCTGGTCCTGGCTGTGATGTGCTCGAGATTTGTTTCTAAGCAACCTCCAGCTCAAAGCTTGGAGGAAATTAACACAGAGAGTTGTTGTCGAGTCTTGATGGGGTGGGTGGATGGAGGGCTTGATGTCTGTTGTGGCAGTGGTTCCACTTGCTTTAGAAATAATTATGTCAGAGATTGCTTTTAGAGCAGTGTTGAACTTCAGCTGAATCTTGACTTGTTTAGCTTCCCAGCCATGATCTAACTCCAAATATAGTCAAACGTCTTGATCAGCAGCTCCTACATTTTCATTTTAAAGGCCTGTTGTGCTACACATTGACAATGAATTCTATACTTAAAGGTGTGTTTTTACAGATGTTTGCATTGTGGCCTGTATGTTGAATATCATATTGCTGCCATGTTGTTATGATATACGTATTTCAACAAGAGCGTCTCCCAAGAGTCGAGTCGTATTGTACCTCCGTGTTAAATTGACCTGTCTTTCACAATCTTCTGCCTGCCACTCTTCTTAACACACTCTCGATCTGACAGCACGCAAATGCCCACACACACAAATACACATGCATGCCAACCTGTCTCACAGAAATTTTAAAAAAAAAATGGCTTGTCTATGAGATTCAGTAGAAGAGGCTGCGGTCAGACCCCTGGGAATAAGAATAAAAAGTACGTGAAGCAGCGATATTAACAAAAAAATGACCTGTCACCAATCAATCTCAACGCTTGCTGTCAATATGTTCTCTCTGTTTCTTGTGTGTTGTCTTTTCTGTCGCACACTTGAGTCAAACACCAGGTGACAGCTGCCGTGAATCCGATCCAGTCTGGCTTTTCAGAGAGAATATTTCCAGGTTTTCTGTATCTCTTTTTTTATGCCATTACTGCTACTTGTGTTGAATCTGGGGGTGTGGGGTGGGGATGGGGGTTGGGGGGGTTAGACTACTAAATCAGCCCTCTCACTGCATTAAATTATTACTACAATCATGTGGTTTGAGTGACTGCCTGGGGAAGCATATGAAAGCCAGCCAGCCCCCTTAAGAGTGCTTTTGCACAGATGTTGACCATCATGGTGGAATGAATGTACATGTCTGATCTACATTTTAACTCAGACGTGTAACACAGCATCACGTGACGTGTGCAGTAAAGGAGGAGAGTGTCCATTCAACAAGTGTTGTATAAGTTGCTTTTACCATCGTCTGCCATAATGTCCTCACCCAGTCAACACTTGCAGCATAGCCTTCATACATGATTTAGAAGTCATGTTTGGTCACACTTGGTCTGTTTATTGACGTGTTCTTCTAATTACTGTGGCTAATTTTTTGTCATCAGTTAACATTGTGAGGAGGTTTTTGATGGGTTGAAACCTACCAGACAAGATGAATTGGTGTAAATGCAAAGAAACAGAATTAACTTAAAATAATTCTTAAAATGTACACTATGAATTAACATTATTTATAAATACTATAACTTCACACGTTTTTTCTCATCAAAGTCTTTCTTCATCTTATTCATGTCTGATCATACACAGCTTGTGTTTTTTCAAGCACCGTACGTACTTACAAAATCATTTTTAAAGCTGAAACAACAATTCATTGGCAACGATTTTGATAATCGTCATTTTAAGCAAAACAATTTACTGGTACCAGCTTGACAAATGTGATTATTTTCTGGTTTTCTTTGTGGTAAACTGAATATCTTCGGGTTTTGGACTGTTGGTTAGACAAAAGACTTAAATACGCCAATTCGGGAACTAGTCATGGGCTTTTTTCTGCCCATTTTAAAGACTAAAGAATGAATTGCTTAATAAAGAAAATAATCTGCAGATTTAGTTGTAAGTAAGTACTGTTAGTTGCAGCCCTCAAGTATCTTAAGTTATTAACTTAACATTTAACATTATCAATAGGATGTAATGTAGCAATAGCAACACATACTTGCGCAGTGATAATAGTGGCAGCAAGTTTTTGAGAACAACTCTGACTATATCTGCTGTTTGCCTGCTCCAGCTTTGGATGGTGAATAGTTTTTGTATGATGCATTTATAATGCACCCTGGGCATTGTCAATAGCACTCCTTTATATCTCTGCTGTTAAATTAGGCCAGTAAAACACTAAGACAGGCACTTTCACCAATTACACTTTACTGTCAGATGTGTCCAGGTTCACTTCAGTCAACAGAGCGACATTCAACCTTCTTCCATTTAAATCAACACGTGGTGTTTGCGCACACAACAAGTGAGTCTGTTTTAGCCTATGAAGGTTTTGTGTAGCAGCATAGGTCAGTATTTGAAATCTTCCAGTCACATGCAATTCGGAGTTTGCATAGCACTCTGTCAGTACTAATTGTTTTCCACCCTCAAATATGGTCAGTTCACTTCAATTTTCTGATCTGATTTTGTCCAGATTAACATCACAGCAAATCATTTAATTTTGTGCCTCTTATGTTCCGACTGACTTTGGAGAAAGAGGTGAATGAGAGACAAGGATCTGAACTGGACTGTTGGTATCACTTCCATCTCCAAAAAGTCATTATGGCCGGCCCCCACCCTCGGCACTCAGGGCTGCTGTGGTCTGCAGAGAGGAAAATCACATTAGAGGGGAAAGGATTTCAATTGTCTTCTTCGGGCTGAGGAGTGTGGATGCCTGCAGGGCCCGGGGGACCTGGAGTGTTTTTAAAATCAGTTCCGGGATGGGATTGTCTCTGGGAGCTGAGGGCTAAAATCATATGTATATATATATATATATATATATATACATATACATATATACATACATATATACATATACATATATACAGTATATATATATATATATATATATACATACATATATACATATATATATATATATATATATATATACACACGTATATATATATGTATATAAATATATATTGATATCTAAATATATATTGATATATATCAATATATATTATTAATATATGTTGATATATATTGATATCTAAATATATATCAATATATATTATTAATATATGTTGATATATATTGATGTATGGCCATATATATGACTTAAGCATTGAAAACGTTTTTTTTAACGTGACAATATTAATTAATAATAGTGTGACAATATCAAATGATCTCTCATTTTGTCCTCAAGTCCTAAGCGGCTGCAAAGGATGGGAACTTCAGAAGCGTGTTGCCACGGCAACCAGGAACAGTTCTGAGGTTTCCTCTAACAAGTTGCCTGGGAATGCAGTCCTGGTTGTTACATAAGACGTGTCTTACTCTCTCTCACACACACACACACACACACACACACTCACAGGGCTTTTCCTGTGGCAAAATTTCACATTCAGCATGATTTATTCATAGCTGGATAGCTCTGCTGGATTTATGATTCCACCATGTAAATGCAGCCCATGCAATCTACCACACTTGGCAAGAGTTTGTGCGGGTGGCATTGTTGGACTCCAAGTCAATTTCTGTGGCTGTTGTACATGAAATGGGGGCTTTGAAAAGATTTAGATTGAGGAGATAGTTGTTTGAATAAGAAATGTTACAAAGATGGCAAGACAATTTGGCATTGTTGTGATGTTGTGTGGGATAGTATTACCGCAGTATAATCTTTAATAATGCAACCTTTTGTGTTCAATTCCAAATTACAAAAGAGGAACCAGAAAGTTGGGAAGCACAAAAGCCTCAAGTATCGTCATCCTGGGAAGAACAAGGAACGCTGATCCGGACACTTTGTTAAATTTCTTTCTGCCACCTATCGTTCCGTCCCCACTTTGACTGGCAAAGGGAGAGAGGGGAGCTGAGGAGAAGCGCTGAGCGCAGCACAGATAACACACTTCATCATTAGCGAGCTCACGATAAGTATTCAGACATTCAGCGGCTTCTCCTTATCTGGCCACCATAATCTCTCTGCAGCTAAATACTATGGCTGCCTTCAGCTCGCCACTCTGTAGGTGAAATTGGGTGTTAGAGAAGAAAAATTGCCGTTTCACGTTTGTTCGGACAGCCTGCCAATAGCTTAATCATTTTAGAAGAGATTAGTGCAGAGGCTGATAGACTCGTGTGTGGGGTTTACAGGAATATGCATATGAGCTTCTATAGTTCCTGTTCACTCTATATCAGTATCCTTTTACAGTCTCCTGTACCTGTTATCTCCCGAGTCTCCAAAAACACACAACCACACACAAACGGTCTCCCCTTAATCATTATTGTTGTTTACAGAAGCTCGGTAGACAATACCCACTCACCTCCGCCAGCTTCTCCATGCTCTAATCGAAACCCTTTTTGCTCATAGGCAGCCTCCCCCCCTGCTGGGAGAAAGATAGTGGGGTGTAGGCTTTGATTGCTGGGGAGGGTGAGGGTGAGGGTGGCGGCGGTGGGGGGCTCTCTCTCTGTGCCATCTGCCACATCCAGACAGGACTCTCAGGTGTGTAAGCATAGCCACATGCAGCTTGATGCAACAGGAAAACGCTAGAGGCTACGGTGCAACAAGCCAAACATGCACGTGTTGTAAGAAATAAGCTTGTGCCTAATTGCATGTTGGGGTTTGATGTTTTATTTGAAGTTATTTCCTCCTGGGAATATATCACATTTCATGTGAAAAAAGGATTTCTCACCATGAATGAAGTTTGAATGAAGAACTGCGGAGAATTCATAATTGTTTGAGGTTTCTTTGACGTTGCAAAAGCCAACCATGCAGCCTTGTTTGTTAGCGTCTCCTCTTTCCAGTTGTGAGACGTCAGGTGGTTGTGTGGGACAGTCTTGACCATCTTCATAGAGCTGTAACATCACTTAATGTCACATGGGAGGTTAATCTATTCATGCGCCTATAATATCGGCTTGTTGTTTCGGTGCTTTAAAGCACAGGAACAACTCTGTTTTGGGGTGGACGCCTGTCCCTTGTTGAACATTGTGCATAGTTTTCATTTACATACTTTGCACTCTGTGTTGGTCACCATTTGTCCAAAAGATATTTCGTCATTCAGCTGCATTAAAAGTAATTGGAAGAAGTCGTTGCTGCTGAAATTATATCAAGGTTGGACTTCAGTATTTAGCTATGACAGATCCGTGGTTACTTTAATTACGTTTGGAGAAGGCATCTTTACTTCAGTACATATGATCGTCTTCATTATCGAATACACAGATACACAGTGATTGTTTTTACTGTGAAATATGTCACTGTTTTAACACAGGTGACAGAGTTCATCATAGACTCCAGAGCAGCGTGTCACTTGGTATTCCCCAGGAGCGACTGTGTGGACTGCTGGTCCTTTTTAATAGTGTGAATCATTGTTATGGTATAGGTTCGGTCACGCTGGCTTGGCTCTACATCACCCCAGCTTGTATTCCCAGTTTGATTTAATGCCGGTTGTAGGAGCAAGTCCTCCCCCATTGTGTTACTGCCTGAGCAACCTTGCAAACATACAATACATGTCCACATGTGACCCATGCGGTGCTGACTCAACATATAACAGTCTTTATTTGTCATCTCATGTCAGCATTAGGCGTCAGTCCTGGCAGCTAAACATGAAAGGAACGGTTTTATTTTCTGCCATATTAGGTGTCACGCTCAGCCAGAGACAGATGGTCTATGAGGAAAAATATCAGTGACAAGTGATTGGCTCCCAATTGCTGTGGCAGTTTGAAACAGCTCAGTTAGTTGAGTATTGCATTAGTAATTAAAATGCAGGTTCGTTTTCAGCTCACGCTTGAAATGTGTGCATGAATCGTCCTTTGCTGTCACTTGGATGGACAAGTGAGCAGGATATCTGCCAAAGCCGTAAGCTGGGGTCTTATTTTGATCGGAGCTGGCTGCTGTGGTGGATATTATGAGGCTTGCAAAGCTGCTTTGCCTTTTTGTCCGTTGCCTCCTTCTCCCATCTAATAGCTCAGTCCATTGCTGATTTGCCCCGAGGGTTGAGGACACAATTCCCCTGCCTTTGATTTTCTAAAGAAAGGCCAGAATTCTGGGGAGACTGCATTTAACCTTTGGGAGATGGATAAGAAAGCTGCTCTATCGATTTGTTTTGCTCAGAAAATAAGGGGTGTGACTATCCTCTAGCCAGTTGGAAGGGATGCTGCTGGAATAGCTAGACAAGTCTGTTTTTGGAAACATGTTCTAAACCATTTTGGTTACGGCTACTAAAGATTTTTCCCTTTGTTTGACATTTGTTGCACAGCATAGAATTTGTCACTGAATTTGACAGCATGTGCGATTGAAATGAACTTGGCAGATGTTTTCAAGTCCTTTGGGTCTGTTTGCATCTTGTATACAGATTCTCTGCAATTGGCTGAAATACAACCAAATTGAAGTACTGAGGCAGTGTGGGGTGTTTGATGCCAGATAACCGAGAAGTGACAGATCGTATTGCTGATGCAAAACATTAAAGGCTGCCATCACAAGTGCCTCTCAACATCGGGACTCTTCCTCAAAGTCGCCTTTATCTTAATCCTCTCTTAAATAGTGCAGCGGCTAGCCACCATGCTAACCACTGCCAAGTCTGAAGGTCGCATGCCTTTGATCTCTCAGTCTAGTCCAGCGCTTCATTATCTTTTAACTTTGTTTTCAACTCCAGTTAAGGTCTGAGCCAGTGGAAGAGTGGGAGCTGTCAGTGATACTCAGTGCAGATATAATGCTATTTAAATGCTAATGTGTTAAGAGGAGCAAAACGACCTTTACTCACACTCTGGATGCGGGCGGCGCAGAACAGAAGCCCTTAATAAATGAGCCTCTTCCTCTGACTCTGTTTCTCTTTCCATCCACACCTCGCGTCAGTCAGATATAAGGTGTGTTTATCAGCGTCGAGCCCGGAGGATTTTGACGACATTATAAAGCTGGATGTTGGTTCAGGTGTTAAGTCGGACATGATTGGATGGTTGCAGAATGTGCTACGTTGTAATTGGTTCGTTTCTTTCCGGGGAAATGTCTTCTTATCACGGGAGGACGTCTTGTCTCGGCGGTGAAAAAGTCTGTGAGTCTGGAGAGTTGTTTTTAGCCTCCAGTGTGAGGAAGACAACATTAAGGATCCCTGCCTTTTCCTCACTTAAAAAAATCTGAAATTCTCATTCGTCTTCATTCTCAACATTTAAAAGAACGATAGCCCGACATTCAAAGATGATCTTTCTGCTGTATGTTGTGCTGAAATGTAATTGCCATCCAGTTTCTACATTCCCCCTCTAGCCTAGCAGTCCATCGGAGCACTTGGCACCCTTGCCAGGAAGCCGATAATTTGATGGCAGGTGCTGGTATCAGTGCAAAAACAACAAGCCCTCTCCCTGTCCACAGATGTCACAGATACTTGTCTCCCTGTTTGCAGAGTACTTGCCAGAAGGATGCACCCTCACTGAGAGTGCTTCTTTCCCTCAAACCGCCTCACGTAAATATTAAATGACCTTCCAAATAATTTGTAGGACTTACTCCTTGAATTGTGCTTCGACTTTTCTCTTTCCTTAAGCGAAACTTAAATTCTGTATGAGCAGAGGAAGAGGTGGGGGGGAGAAGGAGAAAGAGATATGGAAGGCGGATGTGTCTGTCATCTGTCGTATAATCCTAGGAAATGCCACAACTCTGCCAATAGATAATTTATTCAGTGCAGCTCCCTGAGATACTTCAAGGTATAGTCAGCCGTCAGAGACAGACCTTGAGGTAAGACAGTGACATAACTTCAGACAGAAGTGTTGCACCACATCAATCAATGATGCACCGTCATCCTTCGGCTGCAATTACTAGCAAGCTGGAAATCAAATTACTCAGGTTAAACTAGTTCACCTGATTAAGCCTGTTGAACTGTACGCCATAGTGAAGTTTCTGATTTTCAGCTCTGTGATGTGCAGCCTTACAAAAACAGTCCCTCTTGAGGAAAAATGTCCTATCCTTCCCCCCCCCCATGCATGCTTAGATTAGCCCGGATTACCAGGCTTCCAAGTTAGACATCCTCATGTAAGACTGGTAAACAAGGAGAATTTGTTTTCATCTCGACAGATGGAGGACGACAGCAACAGAAGAGCAAGGCTGCACCTCAGGGGTTGAGATCTTAGACCTCATTAAAAATAGGTTTGAATGGAATACATTTTATGAAAGATGAAAAGGAGCTTCCACCCTTAGTCACAGTTCACTAAACAGCACAACAGCAGTATGTCTTTCTCCTGATATTGGACGGGTTTTTGGATTTGTCAGTATGAGTCTTTCTTAGAGCTATTGACAAAATAATCAAGAGGAAAATCCTCAATATACCCACGGACAAGCATCTCGAGGGGGCGCTGGCAGGAACCAGAGGGCACTGTCTGGTTCGTCACTTGTGTGAGTGAAGATTATACAGTTGTGTTCGAATACAACTCGAATTACTGAAGAGTTGCTGGGTATTCGCAGGACGGGTCGGGAGTAACACGATAGTGTGATAAAATATACAATATACAATCATTTTTTGGCTTTTGTGAGTGATGAAATGCTTTTTGATTTTTGCATTAATGTGATGAAGCATGATTTGTCCAGGATGATACTGATTATTTCATCCATAATCCATCCATTTTTTTAGAAATGTAACATATTACTACATATATTAATACTGTGAAGGATTTTATCCATCTCCAACTCCTGGATGCAGGCTAGTCCCTTGATAGAGCCTCTTTCCCTTCATTCATAGTTTTGCCCGAAGGCTGAAATCTTTAACATTCCACTTATTGTTCGTTGTCCATCAGCAACAGGAAATTGAAATTAAGAGCCCTGAGAGCAACGGTCCGTTCAGGTTAATTAAGGTGACCGACTTATTTCCTCATTTCACTTTCTTTTTTATGGCACAATGTTTAAAGGGGAACTCGAAAACCTATTTTACACATCAAAGACTGTTTAGAAGACTTTAGGAGTAATACTTCATACATCTAAAAAAGTTGTATCAAGCCTTTTGTGGCTCAAGCGGCAGGTGCAGCAGTAAAGATGACTTACTAGACAGAAGCTAGTGGCTTTATTTAATATTTATAATTGTGTTCACTGGAGCACCTGAATAAGCTAAGTTAAGGTGTTTTTCCTCCACAAATGTCCTCAGAACCCGGCTGCCCATTGTGTTGACAGTATTTATGTCATTATATCAGAATCAAGTTTATGATAATATTTTAAGAATTCACCATTGTCAGTGCATTGAAGTACTTAAAAAGTGTTACAATTTGCCCTAAAACTCCCGTCCTCTCTCCTCTAGGACTGTAGCACATAAAATCTCTCCTTCATTTTTATGGGGTTACAGTGAGAGTGAAAGTGTATGGGTTTATGAGGCATATCATTGGCAGGCAAGCGAGCTTGGATATGGTTATTCTTTGTTTGTTTGTTTTTTTCCCTATTTCACAAGACAGTGTGCAGACAAGTATGAAATATTACCTGGGTTAGCTTTTGTACTACAATATCTAGATTTTCATGGAGAAACAGGTAATGAGAAAAAGACAATGAACGGAGGGCAGACAAAAGGATTATTATTTGCACAAAATAAAGATACCTGCAAATGCTAATTAATAATAGGATTCTACACTTTTAACCTTTTTTGTTACATAGCATAACCTAATTAGCATTCATTAGCTAGTCTAAATCTCATCAACTAAAAAAGTTTTCCTATGAAAGCCTTTAGATTGTTTTCGAGATCTATTCTACACTTTCATTGTTTCATATGTTTGTTGCAGATGATCAAAATTATTATTTAAAGGATCATTCATAACATATAGCATGCTTACTGTCCTGACGTGATTCAAAGAGAGGACATTGTAATTACAGTCACAGCATGCGAGGGTGAGACCTAAAGAGTAAACCTATTCACTGATTAAGTTTAATACATTGGAATACGGTGCCGGGACGTCTGCCCTTGGTGACCGATCACACCGAATTGGGTTTTAATCTAAGACTACATGGCCAACAGAGAGAAAAGGAGTGAGGACGCATTTGCTGATCGTCTCCCAAGGACGCCTATCCCGCCGTATGCCTCACAGTGCTTTCCCCAGGGCTTTGACGGATGACACCAGCAGCACGGAGTGATAGGCTATTATTTCACTTTGCATTGGATAAATGGCAGTGCGGGCTCCTACCTGTCGCCTGCCTTTCTCTTTTTCTCATTCTCTCTTTTTTTCCCTGTCTCTCTAGCAGTATGCCGTCACAGACCTGAATAGAAGGGAAAAAATAGGATGGATTTTGTCTGTGCAATATGTTGATTTCACTTTCACATTTTGGATGTGCTACTTTTCGAGTTTTTCATGTCCTTTGTAGTTGAAGTGGATGTTGAGAGTGAGAGTAGGGTGGATAATGACCAACCTGTCCGAGGACTTGTCATGTAATACTATTGTCATCATTAAATGTGAAATGTGATTTCTTTTTCTGGGGAAATGCTTTTTTTTACCCAGGCTGGGATCTAATATTCTCTCTCTGTCTTTCAGACCAGCAGTATTCATGGTCGCCCTCGCAGTACTTCGATGAGGACAGCTACTCCCCTCCACCCAGGAACATGAAGGGTCTCTCTGGCGGCCGCCCTGCCCAGCTCCAGCTCACCTCTCCCACCTCAGCCCACACCTGCGGCCTGGCCGAATGCGACCATTCCCTGGACCATCACCTCCACTATGGCAACTCACGGCCCCCCTCCTACCTCCTCAGCCCCACAGAGAGCTGCCCCCTTGAGAGTCACCATCGCTGCTCCCCACGGAGCTCAATCCACTCAGAGTGCATGGTGATACCGGTGTCCATGTCGGCCACCGACCACTCGATCTCTAGTAGCACTTTCCCGCGCATGCACTACGGCAGCGCATCGCGGGACAGCGGCGGCAACACTTCTGGCGGCAGGGACTCCCGAGACGACGGTTGCTCATCCTCGCATGGTGGCAGCGGCAAAATGAACCGAATCCCAGCAAACCTCCTGGACCAATTTGAGAAGCAGATGCCGCTGCACCGGGATGGCTTCCACACGCTGCAATACCAACGCACCTCCACTACAACCACGACCACAGAGCAGCGAAATGAAAGCCCCGGGCGAATACGTCACTTAGTCCACTCAGTACAGAAGCTCTTCACAAAATCGCACTCTCTGGAAGGTTCCTCTAAGATGAATGGTACCAAAAGCGACTCGCACCGGGACAACTCACACCACCACCATCACCACCACCAAGGCCACCATAAACACAGCAAACGCAGCAAGAGCAAAGAACGTAAATCTGAGGGCAGCGGCAAGCAACGCTCTGGAGGTTGGTGGAGTTCGGATGACAACCTGGATAGTGACAGCACCTACAGAACACCCAGCGTCATGTCACGGCATCCTGTGGAGCACATCAGCCACTGCTACCCTGACTCAATGCATGGCCACCTGGCTGGAGACCTGTCGCTAAAGACCTCCAAGAGTAACAACGATGTAAAGTGCTCAGCCTGCGAGAGCATAAGCATGGCGCCAGAAGGAAAGTTCATGAAGAGGAGCTCCTGGTCAACGCTAACGGTCAGCCAAGCCAAGGAAGCCTACAGGAAGTCTTCACTCAACCTGGAGAAGCCCATGACACCCACCGACCTTAAGCCCAACATCAGGTCCTGCCATTATCTACAGGTGAGTTTGGCTTATTTTTCTATGTGTCAGTATGGTTGTGTCTATAAAAGGGCAGTACCATAGATTGCATAAAAGAAGTAGACTTAGCCATCGTGACTCCCCCTACTAGTTTGTGGACTACCGTTTTGAAGCCTTGAGTTTGGCATTTTGGCCGTCGCCATCTTGGTTTTTCCATATTCGGACGAGAGAATGGACCTGGGGAGGGATAAACATTGCTACTCCTCTGTCCTGATTGACAGGTCGCTTTGGTATAAATTTGTCAATCACAAGGTAGCCACGACCGAAACCATACCCTGCTTTATCACCTGTTTTACTCTAAATGGAACCATAATTTACTAAATGAACATCATGCTGTATTGAAGAAAACTTGAAACTAGCGATTGTGACAAGCAATTGAAGAGATGATGAAAACATTTAATTTATCTCTCAGTCACTAGAGTGATTGAGCGTCCAATCATTTAAAATTCCTAAGAACCTGAGGCACTGCAGCACATAAAAAAACATCAGTCACAAAACTTAAGCCTGTATTGTACAACACAAAGCAATCTTTTTCTACAAGCGGTGAATAGACGAGTGGAAAAAGTTGCTCATCTCAGCTGGATTCCCGATTGATCTAAAAGACAGTGTTTTGTTTGTGGCTGCCCTGGATATTACAATATCAACCTGTCCTATGGCTCAGCATGTGGCTGGCAGCAAAAGGGACTAGCACAGCAAGACAAATCAATTAACTCCATAAATGATCTGCGCTTGTGGGGAAGAGATAATACCAGAGATCAATGTTGATTTTTACCGTGTTGTTGCTTCGATTTTGCATAGGTTTCAGCCCTGAGAAAAGGGTAGCATTTAACTCAGGCCCATGATCGTCTCTACGGGAGACCCCATAGCACCGCGGGGATCAATTCAGAGTGAGTCAGCACTTTACATAGAAGTGTCTCATTATTACTTTTTTCATTATTTCTTTATTTCATTGAGCTGACGCTTTTGCCCAAACCGACTTACAATAACTGCAAACAATAATGAGGAAACAACTCCGAACAACAAGAATCTTGCAAGTACAGCTTCAAACAGCTAAGTAGCTTCAAATAGGTGAAATCATTTTAAGTGCAGTACAATAGCTTCAAATAGGTGAAATCATTTTAAGTGCAGTGCAATAGCTTCAAATAAGCCTAACCAATGTAAGTGCTACATACAGAAACAATAGAATAAAAACTCAACCATTAGCTTTCAATAAGCCAAACCAATTTAAGTGCTACATACAGAATGTATATATATCTTTTTTCTTTTTTTTTATTGGCCAAAGGGCTGTTGAAACAGTCAGTCTTACAGGTTTTATATGCATGCCGGAGGGTATATGAAGGAGAAAAATGTCAAGAAAGCATGCTTAAATTCTAAAAGCAGGGAAAAATAGATTCTGTAACAACGCAGCTCAATATACAACAATGTGATATCTGATAGCATCACGTAAGCACCGCCTGCAGCCAAAATAAAGTGAGCACTTCAGCAGGAGAGAAGACTAGGAGACCAAGAGCTCTAAGCATAGAGTGTGTTGTATGGATTAGAGACTGTTGTAAATGGAAAGCCAATACATTACTCAAAACAGCCAATGGAGCCCAAGAAACCACTCAATCTAAGCTTCCGTCAACAGAAAATGTTTTAGAGGACTCATTTTGACAAGCGTATTTTTAAACATAACTGATGATCATGTGCTCATCAACTCACATCCTGTATAATCCCACTAAATGCAGTAATCTCTCAATGAGAGAGTTGCAGTGTTCAGTGCCCACCCACCCCTTCCTTACTTCCATTTTGGTCATTCAGCTGAGGTAGTGTCCGAGGCGAGGTACTATAAACACTTCTAAAAATATCCTGCTTCCTGCCGCAGGGCTATATTTAGCCCAGCATTATCAATCCAATCCGTGCAGGGTGACACATCTTCCCTCCCCTGAGGAGAATCAATGCCCTCTCGGGGAGCTTGGAGATGTTTTGAAGGAGAGAGGGAGAGAAAGCTGAAGAAGCACACCGCCGAGGTCTGTGCCTCTGTGGATGCAGTGAGATACCAGGAATCAGAAGGGCATAAACGAGATGGCTGTTTATGCTCCCCGTGGCTACTGTTGATGCTCATCGCCAGGAGCAGTCAGGCAGAGCGATAGAGCCAAGAGTCAGGAATGATACTTTGCACACCGAGGGGTCACATTGAGAAGTGTTCACTTCCTGCTGCTGCTGAATCGGGATTACCCTCAACTATCTGCAGTGTAACAGCATAAACTGTATCCTGGGAGTCTAGTGTGTGTGCTGAATGTCTGTCAGTGTGTGTGTGTGTGTGTGTGTGTGTGTGTGGGAGTGTTTTTTTTCTTCTATTTATCGCACACCAGATGGTTTGATGATGCGCTAGTCACCTTGTTTGCGTCCTTGGTTGATGACGGAGGGAATGAAAAACTTTGTGAAAAAAAAGTGTTGTTAAAGTATGAGACAGCCGAACAGAAAGATATGCAGGACATGTCTCACTGAAGTATGCGCATGTTAATCTGTACGCGTGCAGCAGGTGTGTGTGAGTGTTTGCGTGTGCAAGTGAGGTAGCACATGTGTATATATGAGAGATTGATTCGCTGGACATTGGGGAAGACAGAGATGGATGGACATTAGCTGCTCTTTCTCTGAAATGACAAATGTTGCGGGATCAGACCTGGCATTAGCAATCGCTCTCTGTCTCTGGCTAAGTCATTTCACAAATTAGCCCCAATTAGCCCTCGCCAAGAAATACAAATACACACACACATACACAGAGTTACCAGGAGCTTGATATTAATGAAAGGAGGTGATTGTGGCAAAGCATTCATCTGTTGTTGGCGACGGGCTCACCTGGTTGAATTACAAATTCAGCATTTTGTGCAAATAGGTGTGTGGGCCACAATGTCTCTCCCACACTCTCAAATTAGATCTTCAGATACACCTGGACTGCAGCAGCAGCTGTAATCCATGCCTTCTACACCTTCCTTGCACCTAGCCCATAACTTCACAACACAATAACTTTGTCTTACTGACAACTCTCAGCCCTGATAAAGTCCACTGCTCCAGCAACCGCTACTCTGTTCTCTCCCTGCATACAGTACTATAGTACAAAGGGAGGATTAGTCTTTGATAGTTTTGCTGATAGGGCATTGCAGAGGGATTTAATAAGCCAATTAATTGCCATGTTGGCTTGCCAAAGGTGGAGCTTGAGAGGCAGAAAGGCTGCTGATTAAATTACAAAAGGGAAGTGCAAAGCAGCAGAAACAAAACTGGCACTGTGACTGAAAGCTACAGTAACACCACCTCCATGCACAGGGGTTCCCTAAATTTCTATTAAAGGCTTTCCAGATAGCTATCAGGCCATGAACCACTACTTAGTAAGATGTTTGTCCCAGGAACCCCGGGATCAGACAGCAGTATTCAGCTAAATGTCACTGATCTCTGTTGCCTGAGGCGACAGCATTGCTTTGTGATTACCACCGTGTCGGCGAGCATCTGTTTGTATTTCTGTTTTATTACCTCAAAGTTTTCTTCGATTCTACAAGCGGGATGTTCTTCTGTAACCATTTAATTGTCAATTGTTAATCACATTCTCGTATATCATGAACGTTATGAGTGCTACTGCTTTCCCAAGACAAATCAATAGAATTGGCTATGATAGCGTCCTCATTTTTTTGAGGGTTTAATACCAATATGTGCTGATTTTCTTCAAGAATTGTTCACTGTATTAGAGTATCAGAGTAGTGTCTCGTGGTCTGAGTTTGAAGAACGTCAAGGTGTTAAATGGGGATCCCTGACTTGTATTGGCCTTGATTTATAGTCATTGTTTCCACATTCGTGCTAATGTACAAATCTCTGCATCAAAATAAGACTGCTCCTTATTCACAGTGAATTTCCTAAAAGCAAAATATAAATGAAATTTTACCAAAACTTTTTATCCGAAATGAAATAAACAGTGCTACATTTGTACTAATTAACACATCTTTGCATCAAAATAAGACTTAAAATAAGGTTCTTCTTCACCTGAATTCAGTGCATTTTCGTTTTTCCAAACTTCTACTCTGGACTGCAACTACAACATTCAGGAACTTTTTTCTATGAGTGGCGCACGCATTTTAAACATCAATATCGCAGTCTATCATGTTCATTTAATCGTGGGAAGCCCAAATAGTGATTGCGATTAATATTCCTAACCCTAGTTCCTTCCCATTTATCTGTTTATAGTTCAGAGACATATCATGAGTTACTACAGGAATATTTCAAAATATTGTAGTGAGATACTAGACTTGGAGGTTATCCTGAATGTCCTTTTCCTCAGCACTTTCCTTCAGTCAGTCCATGTTGAAACTCCGAGTACTGCACTGCCAGGCCTGCTGGGAGATCTGTTCCCAGTGGCTCTGCCCCCAGGTATCCTCCCAGTAAGACAGGAGGCAACCAAAAGGTGCCTTTAATACCAAGATCCTCCTAAACTCCTGAGCTTCTTATTCGTTCCCCAACACTTAGACCCTTCACCCTGTGGAGAAACCTCAACTTGGTCACTTATTTATATATGAAAAGTTGGCAAGAAAATGCCAGAACAGGGTTCTACTGTGGAAAACAACTTAATGAACCAATTAGTTGTTAGGGCAGAGGTCAGAAGTAATCGTAACATCCCCTCTCTTTTATCTGCCAGCAAAATATGTACAATCATGTGTTATATTTGTTTAAGATTTCTCAGAAGATGGTTCCTTAGGGGCTGTACGTTTTTTCTATTTGTCAAGGTGTCTTCCTTTTTCTTTTTTGTTTCTTTTTTCCTTGGCCTCTCGAAGGGCTCGGTGTGTTGACTGACTTGGTTTGTCCCGTCCTCCTTTTTTGCAGTGTTTTGTAAAAACCTTTTTAAATCTTGCCATACAACTCGTCGATGGGTTCCATGATAATCAAAAGGTCAAGATGATGGAAGTTGGTCAGTCCCTCACAGATTTTTCACACACCCGTGTGAATGACTTCTTTTCCTTTTTTATCATCGAGCGTATCTATTTCCATTTCCTTGTTTCCATGTGTAGATGATAACATTGAGTGTCGGTAAATAAACAACGCACAATGACGAGACGAACACAGACAAAATATTGCATGCGTGGGGTTATATGTGTGAAACGACAGAAGAAGAGTTGGTGGTGGGCGTGCCCTAGGGGAGTCAGTCAGGTAGGGTAACAGTGGACTAGCAAGATAGAAAGAAAGGAAAAAGCACCTGCGCCAACACACACACAGTGTATTCTGTTGGGAGGAAATGAGGGTCTGGTGGGTGGGATTACCAATGATTGAACCATTAAGAGCTGTCAAACTCTCTCCATCCCTTCCCCTCTCTCTCTCTCTCTCTCTCTCTCTCTTTCTCTCTCTCTCTTTCTCTCTCTCTCTCTCCCTCTCTCTCTCCCTCTCTCTCTCCCGTTGTCTATCTAACTCTATTTCGTTTCGTAACTCAATGGCAGTGACTTATGTTTCTTAGTGGGAGAGGTGCTGTGTATAGATAGAGCCGCAGAGTTAATCAATGAAATGCACTGCTGCACTGCAGGAGCATTGGCTGAGGCCTGCCTAGCTAGCACACACACACACACACACACACACACACAAATATACACACCGCAATCCCTGGGCCTCTTGCAATATGCCAATGTCTGCACAATCCAGCTATCTATGAGGTGCTTGTGAGCCATTTCATCAATGTTAATTATTGGCAAAGTCGAAGGGCTAAAACAGCTTTGAGGTACAGGAGTACTTGAAGTAAGGAGTTGTTTTTATAGAGAAAAAACCTTGGTCATCGCACGTGAAAATTTTTCACGTGCGGGAAATTTTTCCCCAAGTCATGTCTGTTCTTTATTGAGCAGAATTAATTAAAAGAAGCACAAGTTCTGTTGTTGTGATAATGTAACTTTAAATATAGATCTTCACAATTGAGCTGTGAGTTTTCACACAGCTCCCACCAACTTGGGCTCGTATTCGCAAAGGGCATGAACAGAACAGGATCCGGAACATTTATTTATAAACAACAGAATAATTGCACATGGCAGCAGGCTTGTGGATGCACGCTCACCTCTGAATCCCATGCCTTCCTTTTGTAGGATCTTTGGGTCAAGGTGAGCGTTCATGATGACAAGCGTCCATATTTCAACTCCATTAAGCATGCTGGGACGCCGTGTGTGTTTTCACATCAATCAATAGGAGCGCGCTGCTGCCCGGCCTGTTTCTTTATCTGCGCAGGGAGACACGCTACAATCTATCCAGTTTATCAGCGAATCCAAATTAAACAAATCTCCCCACAGCTTGCGCCTGTCCTCTAGCGTTCCGTTCATTAATTAGACGTCTAAAAATATCAAACCCCTCCAAGACTTAATTAACCCATCGACTCCATTTGGTAGCTGGTGCATGCCTGTCTTTGTAAGGGAGATGAATGACTTTTATCAGAGTGTGTGTTTGAGTGTGCGTTCGTGTCTGTTTGGGTGTGGGTGCGTGTTCGTGTCTGTGCATTTTTGGATAGAGGGCATCGCAATAAGCGCATGTTTTCTTAATTCATGGAGGTCCTATTCGGCATGGCTGTGCTTCTGTGAAGTGCATCTTTTTGTGCATACAACTTTTTTTTTCATGATGTAACACCAAAGCCTTGCAGTGAAATTTCCTACCGACTCTCACAGACCTAGAGGACACACGGTAACCGCCATCAATCATTCCTCCCCCCCATGCTAATGTCACAACAAGAGTCAAAGGCCGCTTTGACCCAACATTCCCTATGATTAACAAAGAGTGGGTTGTAATAAAGCCATAATTGATCAATTACTCAAGCTGTTTTGATTTGATGTGACACTTGTTAGAGCAGTAATCGTTGGTGGGCATGCTTTGATGCCAGAGGTTAGTAGAATTAGTGTCATGGGGAAGTAGTTTTTATCAGGATGTAAACCAACAGATACCTTCAGTGCTGTTGATGAATTTTATGTCTTGTAAAAAAAGCTGAAATGTCTGAATGGTATGCAATTAGAACATTTTCTGTTGATAATTCCTGGTGCTTTTTCTGCGTTTCTGATATAAAACTGGCTGATTTATTCTTAAAAGGGCAGTGATGGAAAGGATCATGTCTGTTTTAATTTCTCTTTGAAGAATAATCACATTTCAGTTGTTATTTTCTAATAGATGACATTTTCATCAGAAAATGATAAGAGTCATCTGTCTGACGCATTAGTGACATTTGGATGCAGACTATTTCCTTCTGACATTTCCCACAGCCAGTCAGCTGCCGCCCAGATCATTGTGAACGTGTGAGTAGTAAGTTAGTCACTGATTAGCAGAGAAAAGTTTCAGAAAACATAGAATCAGTAAGGTTAGTTTATTTATACAGCACATTTCAGACACAAAAGCAATTCAAAATGTTTTCAACAAGCATTAACATACAAAACAAATGAAACAGAAAATAAGACAATCCCTAAAAGAGACAGAACATAAATAAACATAATCTGTAGAAATACAGTAGATTTAAAAATGTAAAGAAGTATAATCATATAACATCTTTAAATGACCTCAGGGAAAGCAGCGGTGAACAGTAAAGTGTTATGCCTTGATTTTAAAAGTTTAAAAAGCGTTATGAAAGGTTATTCCAGATCTGCGGAGCATAGAAACTGAAAGCTGCTTCTGCATATTTGGTTCTAACCCTGGGGACAATGAGCAAGCCTGTCCCAGATGATCTAAGACCTCTGGGTGGCTCCTAACAGAAGTATATCTGATTTATCTGGTATATGTAGTATTTTGGCCCTAAACCAGGAAGCCAGTGCAAAGCTCTGAGAACTGGGGTGATGTGTTCGTGAGGACTCGGGCAACAGCGTTCTGAATAAGATTGATTATTTTTTTAAAATACGTAGATCTGAGTGTCATTCGCATAATTATGGAAGGATATTTTGTTGTTTTTTCAAGATATGGGCTAGTGGGAGCAGATAGATGTTGAATAGAGCTGGACCAAGAACGGACCCTTGGGGAACTCCACATGTCATGGCTCAGATTTGTATGGACCGACTGACACAACATAGCCTCTGTCCTGCAAATAGGATTTAACCCAGTCGAGCGCTGTGCCAGAGTCCAACCCGGTTTTCCAGTCTGTCCATGGTCAACTGTATCAAATGTAATACTGAGATATTAATATATAAATATTAAGACAGAAACTTTGCAGTATACACACATTATTACTATATTTAAATCATAAAATTATGTTTGGGGGGGCATTTTAAAGTTCTTCTGGAGTGCTTCTCTGCTCCAGTGTTACTGTAAAGTTAAAGAAATATGGACTCATGTCAGATTTAACTTAATGAAATCTAGAGCCTGGTGGATTGGCATTGTGCCGAGGCTGATCCGGCTGATTGGATGATTGGAAGTGACGGCTGCATACAGCATCAGAGAAGCCGTTAACTTCCACATAGAGTTGAATGATTACAGACAATGCCATATTTTACCAGTGCAAATAATTGACCATTTAAATGTGTGTTTAGCTGAAGCTTCTGGCCATCGCACACAGTCAGCAGAGCGCAATAAGGTAAATCTAAAGAGGAAACGAGAAAACAGAGAAGAGGGGCGAGAGAGATTTGCGCTTTGGTACGACTGCAGAGGGTCTCTGCATCTGTGCGTTGTGTGTCGCGTCATCCATGTGTTTGCAGGAGACGCTGAGACCCTGACTCAGCTGCTACTGTTGTTGTGCAAACTATCAAACTCTGTTGGACTGTTTAACTAAAGCAAAACGAGAGAGTGAGTGAGTCAGAGAAAGAAAAAGAGAGAGTTGTGTAATGAGCTTGCAAACAATCATCATCAGTTCACTACAATGGGCGGGTGAAATTAGCCCTGCAGATTTTAATAAGCCAGACCACCGTCTCCAATACAGAAAGGATCGTTTGATAACATTTCTGCAGGTTTTATAATGGCATGTACCATAATGGAGTCACATTTCCTTTCACGCCAAGAACATGATTCAGAAATAATTTGTCTCCACATGATTTGCATTAACAAATGTTCTGTACTGTTATACCAGTTACGTGTGCTCTGCTTGAAGTGGATTCAAATAACAAAATTGCCTGTCAGAGCAAAGCATGCCAGACTAATGTCAAAGTGCATTAACCCTCACTTACTACTGCAGAGAGCCTGGAGGCAAGATGCTCTGTTAGTCGTCCGGCTGGCTCAACATGGATGTTCAGTGTGAAATATTCACTCCATATGCATTAAAGGCAGGCATCGAGTGCAAGTGAGACACCCTGTGAATGGGATGGTGGTGATGCTGACGTCTTAATACTCAATTACCTGATTTAGCAAGAAAATTGCAGCATGCAAGCTGCCTGCCTTGTTTTGATGGCAGGTTTCCATTTGCAATAGCTACGAGAGGTTGAGCAAAGATAGCTCCTTTTCACCATTTCAAAGCTGTATTTTACTAGTAAATGTGATTAACAGCCCATCAACATTTTTAACAGCGTTTCAGTCAAGGTTTTCAGCAGTTTGTAACCTGGCCAAACTACAGAAAAGCTGAAATACTGAGCAGCTGTGGAAGCTGTGTGAAGGTTTTAATGTGTGTTGACTCAACATGAAAATGGTCCTGCGTAACTCAATAGATGGAGCTAACTGTGCCAGAGGTGGGGGGGTTCAATTCAAGTGTCTATCAAATGGCACATTGCTTCATCACTGGGAAATGTTCTAACACAGTTTTTTTGTGGTTTTAATGCTTTGACATTGCTTTATTTAGATTTACACGGTCCTCTAGGAGTTAAAAAAAAAATCAAATTCCTTTTATAATGTGTTTGTCATTGCAATGCAGAGGTGGGAATATAATGCTTGATACACGTGATTGGTGGGTAGACGATACAGGCAACACAAAATATTATTCTGAAATGCAAATCTAATTTTGCCAAAATGTTTATGTTAACAACGGCTAATGTTAGAGGTGTAACTCGCAGTGTAAAACCCTCAGAGAATTATCACCATAGTCATTTTTCGGCCACAGCTGTTTTCGAAAAAAACAAAAAAAAACAAACACTGTTTCTGTTCAACGTCTGACAGGCAAAGTTAGCGACTAGCTGGTGAACATAGAGGAACATTTAGCAGCTAAATAGTCAGACATTTCCCTCAGGAATTGGTGGGGAGTGAGTATTGGATTTACATTCATCAGGCGTCTAATGTGTGAACAGGCAGCTGTTTGCTACCATGTCTGCCATAACAACTTTATGAAGTGATAATATGATAATGTTGTGTTTACAACTTCTTGTACTGCCCAAAAACAAAATCCATTATTACATTGACTATTTACCCTAACCGTTGCCCCCCAGGTGCCCCAGGATGACTGGGGGGGTTACCCCGGCGGAGGCAAGGATGATGAGATCCCTTGTCGTCGGATGCGGAGCAGCAGCTATGTTAAAGCCATGGGGGACGAGGAGAGCGGAGAGTCGGACTCCAGCCCCAAGACATCGCCTCAGAAGTTGGTGCGGCCCGACGCCCTGGTCAAGGCCATCATCAGACCCAGGGAACTGCTGGACTCCCAGAGGTACAATACATGTAACTTTAAGATGGCAACAGTTCACCGTGTTTGGCTCTTCTTTTCTTTTCTTTCTTGCATGTCCTTGTTTATGTATTCATCACACCTAAGGTAGATGGCGCAGAGTGACTATTGTCCATCTTAACAATTCTCAGTCTCATTTTGTGTCTTGAAAGGTTCTGTAACATATTGACGTGATTATATCATCTATTCGCTTTTTGTTCGTTTGCTTGTAAAAAACGTATTCCCCGGGTGGGATTCCCCTGGGATCCAACATGGGAGCCTGAACTCTGAAAATCCTGAAAACAACTCCATTTGCTGGAATGGAGTAATCTCAACGCATGTTTTGTATTATTTCCAAGACATGCTTCTTTCTGGCTTCCTATTTTGCATTTAGAGAGAACACCTTTTCTCAGCTTTGAGCAGCATCGTACTTGTTATTTATTTGTGTTATTGCATTCCCTCGAGCAGTGTTCGTGCCCCACCACTACAACAGTGTCAAGCACTTGATAGCTGAACCTTGTACTCATTAGAATCCCTTCATGTGTATTCATATCAGTGTCTTTTAACTGTAAGGAAGTGTTCAGTGCGTTCTTCTGGGGATGTGCCCCATTAAATGGTGAGAAAATAGAGGCCCTTTGTTTTGGTAACTCGGCGGTGGAAGAAAACGCTCATAAGAGGATTACATGAGGAGACAAGCTGAAGACAATATCACAGAGAAATGAAAACAAGCAATTTTGCTATGGAGAGATACAAGGAGAGTTTCTATGATTACAGCATTAATGAATCCGTTAGATTAGGATGAAGTTAGATAATAGAGTGCTTAAGTAATAGAGTAAAAAGAGTAATTTGTACAAGAGATTATCCAGTAGAGGCTTTTTTTAACCCCCCCAAGGTATTTTCGAGGAAAGTGTTATCATTAACATAAATATTAAGATGATCTACCTTTTTTAATATTTATGTTAGCAAAGCCAATTATAGTAGATACAGCGATGATACACTACTCAAGCTGTTATAGGGCCGAAAAGGATTCCCTTTTCTATCCTGCTGCTTTTACTGCGTGTAGCATGTCCTGATAATTGTCTACTTATCCTTCTGCTCCGTATTTGCCTCACCTTCTGTTGCACCTCACATCCTATCTCCATCTTTGTTTTGTTCATTTTCAGTTCCAGTTGTCTTAAACATGGTACTGGGTAAACACCAGCCACAAACACAAAAGGTGTTTCCATCACCTGGTATTAGTTGTTTCTCAGAGGTTGTCATAAATGCCTAATTTTCCTATTTTTTCCCAACAGTTTTTAAATGTAAATTTTTCAATTATGAATCCATAAGAGAAGCTATTCAAATTGTACTTATCGTCTTATTTTACCCACTATTGTGGTTTTAAATTGTATTTCATTGTGCATGGCAGATTCATCTTTACCACAGTCATTTTTTTAAAAAGGTGGCAATACGAAAAAGCAAATTCACCTTTGTTCACTGTTCAAAGGGACCCCGTCCTCTTTGTTCGCAGCAGAATGTGAAAACAGTAATTACGGCTGAGATTCACAAGTCTATCTTAATAATGTGACAGTACAAAAAATATCCCGGGCCTGCTCTTTCAGAACACAATCTTTTTATCTGCCTTCGCTCTGCTTTGCGAGCCGTGTTCATTTAGTGCATTTACAAGTCAAGGTTTGAGTTCAGTGTGGAGGTCGCTATCAAAGGCCCCAACGAAGAATTGGTTGTGTCTTTTCTAGACGGTTAGATGCAGTCTTTCCCTTTATTTTGCATTTCTTTTGCATTTCTTTTTGATAAAACTTTAGAAGTCACTTACACTTCGCCTGAACGACTCCCAGAGGCTCTTAGTTCGTTAATCAAAGCACACAGCATTTAGTTAACTGTGTGGCCAGAGCCATGCAGAGGCAACTGAGGTGCAGTTTAAAGTCAAGTTTGGTTTAAGAGGAATTTTTATAATTTGTTGTGGGCCTCTCCTCATTTATGACCAACTAAATCATCTGTTTTGACAAGTGTGTGAGTGACTTGGAGTTGAAGAAATGATTAAAATAATCCAAAACTATTAACAAAAAACTGCTGAATTAATTGGAAAATTGGTCAAAGTATATTTCTACTTTGACCAATTTTCCAATTAATTCAGCAGTTTTTGTGTTTTCTGTGTCCTTTCTTCAGACAGAGACTCTCCTGTCAGTGTAATGATAGAAAGGGAAATATGGCTTAAATAAATCAGGCCATACTGAGACCACATGCTTGGACAACTGGCATCACTTGGTAATGCTAAAGTGGCTAAAAGCTAGTAGAATCGTTATTCCATCATAGTGAATTATGTCCCAATTTAAAGATTAAATGTCAATTAAATACCGTATGTGGGCTACTCATAGAGAAAGCGAGAGAGAATGAAATGCATAAATAGATGTACAGTATATTGTGGTTAACAGTGGCAGATAATAATGTAAAATAAATCCAATTGCAAAATACAGGTTCTGTAGCAGCAAGAATTGTTTCTATGAAGACAAAATTCAAACCGCTAAAGCTTAGGATGCTGTTTCTTTGTCTGTTGAAGCACAATGTGAGAATCTTATATTTCATTTCTCCTCCATGCAGTGTGTTTTACTCAGGGAGGTTTGCTGGAGTGTGTAGAAAAACTCATCACAGGCCTGCTGCAACTTCTGCATGAATCGCACTGTGAGTCTGCTCTGCTGCTGGTCTGCACGAGCACCAAAGGCACATAATCCGACATAAGTGGTAGACATTATGCTAAGATGACCTTGTGTTTGACCTCAGTGTAAAGTGTGGCTCTGTGACAGACACATAACTGCAGGATGTGATGTCAGACAGTCACAGCAAGAGACAGTAATACACACAGAGTAACACTGATGATTCCCCCACTCTTATTGTCATGTCCTCGTCTCTCGCTCTTCACGCCGCCGACCCCGTGCTCATTGCCATTCAGCAGAGGTTTTTTAAATTACCACTCTCTCGTACAGAGCAGCATTTTCCCTGGAAACCGTAACAGGCAACACCCACATAATCCGCTAATACTGTTAACCTGGCCCTGATGAAAACACGTAGGTGCAAACACACAAAAAAACAGAATTAATGATGAGCATTTCTTGCAGAGTGCTTGTGACGTGTGTCTGCAGGAAGACAGGCGATGGAAGCAGGCCAGCAGAGATATTCAGCGTTTACAGTGACGGCCACAAGTAGTGCCTGCGCATGCTTACATACTAAGCCACTTATTCAAATCAAATCGAATGTTATTGATTGTGATTCAGGCAGGATCATAATAATATCTGTCACGGAGGATGCAGTCGTTTGGCCTTTTTAACAGCTCTTTCAGAGTATGAAGTAATGTATGAGGCAGCTACAGTGAGGTATGCTCCTCTTTCCACATCTTGCAAAGCTTCCCCCGGCTATCCATTTTGAATAGCTGTAAACATTGAATGATTTATGAGGATGCAACAGCAGGAAGGGCTATCAGTTGCAGTTATTGTACTCCAAGGCCCCTCTAAATAATGGCTTGCTCAGTGGTTGGACCGAGAGTCTGCTGGAAGATATTGACCAGCATGGATCAGGCTGTGTGGCCTGCCTCTTGACAAAAGAGTCCTTATACTACGCTAAACCCACTCCAAGAAGGCCATAATGTGCTTATCTTTCCCCCTGTATTTAAATGAAGATGCATCCGTTTTCTTGTTCTGTATCTCGTGCAACAATGTCAGAGTGGTTCGGTTCCGCGCTATAGTCGATATATGCGCCAATATTAGCTAAAGGCACATGTACGTTGGTATTGACGTATATGTTGCCCAATGAAAAACAAGAAATGGCAGTACAGAAATAAGAGGGTAAAAGTTGTATGAGATAATTTAGACCATTAAAGAGAGCACTGACAATAACTATAAATTGTCTCATTCAGTTGGCCACAGCTCTTTATGAAGCTCATTTAAGAGATAAGATAAGATCACATTGTATTGATCCCAAGACAAACATTTTGCATCACAGCAGCACAAGAAGAACACCAGTGAGATTGATAGGAACAGGACACAGATAAGTAGAGAAAAATATTTATATATAGCAAGATACCCCTACCAGTGTGCATGAATGTACATGCAAAACCAATAGTGCAGTTTTCCGATAATAGTGGATACACTTTATTTTGATTGAATATTTATGTTTATGGTATGTGAGGGTTTTTTTTGAGAAAAAAAACTTTAAAACTACAGTATCAGTGCGGCTGTAGATTACTGTTAGAATGAAATGTTGTTGCAGTGGACAGAGCTTTATGTGGGATACTGTTATAGCTGAAAACATGGGCACATTTGCCTTTCTGTGCTTGCAGTATAGACCATTTAACAGTTTTCTTTCTGCTAAAATAACAAACAAATTGCTTGTTGAATCAAAAAAAGGAAATTATTTATAACATACTTTTTAAAAACATTTAATTTTAAACTAAACACAAAAAGCAACAATAAAAACAAAGGAATAAAGTTATCTTTTAAAGTGCAGTTTTCTACTGATACTCTTTTTCAACTAACTCAAAAAATCTATGTAATATTGCAATGCAGATTTTTTATTTATTGAGCAGCCCTAGATTTCATTTGGACACAGTTTACATAAAAGTCCTGTCCATAGCAATTTTAAATGTGTATTATTATTCGACTTTCTGCAGCGCACCCTTCAGAAGTGTGCCTATTGTCTTTTCTTTTTTTTTCTTGGCACCATTCTGCTGTGATCCATATCTGTTACTGTTTTATGTCCACACATAAAAGGCACCACGGATGTCACCTGACATGAGAACTCTTATGTTATTCTGGTTCATTGGGCTTTGTTGGGATGAAATTAGATTGGATTCAAAACAGACATGGTGTAAGTTGGATTTTCTCTGCTGTTGCAGCAATTTGATGTCCCGCGGGTGCATTCAGATTGGCTAAACACAAATTTGACAGCATCGGCTCCCTGAAGCAAATCATGTTAAAGTGAGAACAGGCTGTCAGGTTGTGTCACCTCCCTCCATCTTACTCTCTTTGGAGCTCGCTGTCGCTCTCGTGTTTGACAGGATCGCCTCTTTGTTCATCTCACCAATAAAGAATACATCACAGTCAGGGGCCCACTGAGGTGGAACAGCCTGTGCATTAGAGGGAAAGTTCGATGGCAATGATTGTTTTAATTAATAATCATTTACCCCCCACCCCCCCTTCCATTACAACCTCACCCTGGGGTCCTGTATGTCCTGTAAACTGCACAGCTATGATAAATTGAATACGAATCAGCTTTTTTTTTTGCTGCCATTGTAGAATCTGCCAAAGATGTTTAAAGAATATATTAACGATGATCGGAATTGATTGACATGTGTCAAATCTCACTATTAACTATAAGCATAATGAGTCACTGAGTCAATCAGTAATGATATGTCCAGTCTGATAGCAGGTTGCCTTGACACACATGTAGAGAAAAAACATCAACAATTAACATCCATCTCCGGCAACTTCACTTCTGTTTGAATGACCTCAACACCGCAAGCCAATCATATACATCTATTTTTGCCAGTTTTCTAAAATAACTCCCATTTGTTTTCCCATCCATGATTAGCTTCTTGAAGCAGCATAATTAATCAGAGTTAACACTGGCAAATCATTCGATAATTCCTGATTCATTATAATGTAATTACTTATTCAGATGGCATTGGGTATATGAGCATTTTTTCCCTCAGATCTCAAGGTCAAAACAGAATTCCAATCCATTGATTTGTGGCTACGAGGTACGTGTCATGCATAGTTAGCTTACTTTTCTGTCCGGCAGGCTTTTTTCTCACCACCTTTATGCCTCCGCTATGAATGTAACACTTAGCACCATGTCAAAGATCCCACTACCTAATTTCCTATTTAGAAACATATCAACTGCTGCATTGATCTTTTGACACATGGCTTGAACAGAGCATGCAATATACTTGAATATAAATAGTTGTGTGGATTTTACAGGCCAGAGTGAGTATGCTATGGATACACATCAACTTTTCATGTATTCCCTAATGTGAAGATGTCATTGTTCTCCATAGGGCTTGGCAGTGCATTTTGTGTGTAAGAAGGAAACATATCTGCCTATTTCTAAATTCTGGACCAGCAGACGCATTGCCCCCAAGTCTCATCCCCTTGCTCTCAAATATGTACTTGTGTTAGTTCATACTGTATGTTAACCCTTCTTGCCAAATCTTCTTTCCTGCAGTAATCTTTGTCCGTGCTTCAGATTCTCCTTTGTCCTTGTTCTTTCTGTTCTTTCAATGAAATGCCTTACGTTCAACCTTCCTCCTCAGAAATGAGCAGCAGTGTAGAGGCTGGGCTTTTGTTTAACCACAGACAGAGTACTTTTGTCGGCAGCGTGAAAAGCAGGAAGTGCGAGATTCCCATCGTCCCTTTCCTTAATATTGGCCAACAATGGAAGTGCATTAGCACCAATCAGAGACATTAGAGGAAATTTGCTTGGGCGTGATTTGATAAAGGGCCAATGCTTTTTCAAAACAGCCTCCCTTCACTCAACCTACGATAATAGACATCTCCACAGGCAGGGATGGATGCAGTAAGCTTCTGTTAGGCCTCAGCCGGTGCTCTTGTATCTGATCTTGTCAGCTATAAAGCTTGACTACATTCCATTGCTCAGAGAAGGATGTTAGCCAGGTTTTTTTTATTCTCATTTGGCTCAATTAAGCAAATCTAATTAGCCTCACGGGGAAAGAATGTGTGTTTTTATGATGTAGTGTGATTGTATTTTGTGTGCAGCTTTTTCTCATCAAGTGCTTTGTTATCATTTTTTGGTTAGTGGGGGTGGACAATCTGTGTGTGTGTGTGTGTGTGTGTGTGTGTGTGTGTGTGTGTGTGTGT
>CALSBV010012130.1:2498175-2527518 GCA_943590825.1 Bovichtus diacanthus
CTCTCTCTCTCTCTCTCTCTCTCTCTCTCTCTCTCTCTCTCTCTCTGGTTTATTATATAAAAATGCTTACAGACAGAAAGAGTCCAAATAGCAGTAGGTCCAGCAGGCAGGTAGCAGCCGGTAGCAGGTAGACGGGTAACAGGCAAAAGACACCACATGCAACAAAGGAGAGGGGAACTGGTACATGTAGAGAGTGACTGAGGTCCAATCTTTCTGGAAATTAAAAAATAAATAAGAATTATGAGAAAATTTGGGCATTTTATCAATCTGGTGGAGGAATAGTTAAAAACATATATGTGGTTGAATCCTGGAATTTATACTCAATTTATTTAATTTTGACTATTTTTAGATCAACATAAATAAACACATTTCTAGTTTATTAATTCTACACCAGAATTATATTCCCTGCCGTATGTTAAGAGGACTTTAAAAGAGCATTTAGTCCCTCATGTTTTATCAGTCAGAGTTAGTTTGTTTAATTAGAATTTGGTTGGTTAGTTTGTAAGCAGTTGTTGATTTTTAAAGGAATTTTACTTAAGAGAACTGCTCCATTAAAATACAACAAAAATAGGATCGAATTGCTATCTCAGTAAATAACATGTCTGCAGTTGGTGTGGGCATCTCTATACTCTTGTGTATATGTTGTTGCCTGCCACTTTCAGTCGCAAGATGAGATGACAATAGTTTGTCGTGTCAGATAACTGTTGGGGCAAATATTGATTTATCTGATTTATCTTGACATGGCGCGTCAGCCTGCTTCACCTTATACTGGAAGTATAATTAACCTGAATTAGGCTGCCTATTTATTGATTTGCCATTTCCCTATTTGACACCCCTATCTTTGATCTTTGAGCTTGTGGACGTGGTGTTATCTGTTTACATGTACATGTTTGTACTAATTGATATATTTACAAAAAATAGTTTCAATTGGAGCCATAATGAGGTTGTATAACGAGGGAAAGTTTTTTTTAAACTTTAAACACAGTCGCTGGCTGGGAAATGTCACCAGGTGGTGTTTGTGTGCTTTGGATGAAAGGCACAGTGGCTCTGTTCGACTTTTTGCTGATGCTCACATTTTCCACACCTGTGCTGACGCAGTGACTGTGATTACTGATGCAGTGTGTGTGTTTATATGTGTGCATGCACACCGGCATATCTCTATGTAGGTAGACCAAAACATCTTCAGGGTAGGTAAGCCTATTGGACATAAATCTCACCGCCTCCTGGATGTTTTGTCCTCCTTCAGTCCTCATCCATCACAGGCATGAAACTCATTCTCTTTTCATGAGGTGGACTTTGCTCTGTTTCTAACACAAAGTAATGGAGGTCACCTCAGCAAAGCAGCTCCACGGTCATTTCCTCCCTGCTAACAGCTTCTCCCAAACGGTCTGACAGAATACAAAATGCTACTCCCCAGCTTTAATACTGACCACTCTACACTAAATGTAGGGTTGACATTTCCTCACAACAGAATGAACCAGCGCCTTTGACTCCCTCTCATCGTCATATTACTACATTGAGCTGAAGATTTATGACTTTCAGCCTCGTATGGACATTTGTCCATGGCTATTGGAGTCGTTTTGGTGGGAAGGCAGGGAGTATATTCCTGGTATTACAGGAATATACACAGATGTGTCTTTTAGCACTAGCACTCTTTGAACCTGTACTTAGGCTCAACAGTGCTAACGTTTGCTAATTAGCACAAAACACAAATTATATCTGAGGCTGTTGGGAATTTATGCTGGATATTTGGTCATAAACCAAAGTATTTGACAGCAGCCATACGTCTCTCTCAATATCTGGCCACTCTGTGCCTTCATATTTTTGATTAGCAGACCATTTCTGATACAGTCACAGTGGGGGAAAAAAGCCTCTGCGGGCACTTAAGAAGAAATACTGAAATGACAAAAAAAAAGACAAAGAAAGGCTTAAGACAGCAAAAGAAAGGAAAAGATTGTGACAGTAAGCCAGCAGGAAATTGTGAACGCTAGACAATGAGAGAAGTGAAAGCAAAGAAATTAAACCGAAAAGAGATGAGCAACTGGAGAAACTAGGAAAAAGTGACAGATAGAAAAGCGTTGCAAAGATGGTGAGCACTGACAGGGTTTCCATGAAGGCAGTAAAACATGGGGCTCCAGGGAGTGGTGCAGGCAGCGATAAAGAGGCTCTGAGCCTGGGCTCCTGGATCAGGGTGGTAGCCATGCAGGGGCAGGCAGGATCATCATCACTCACTCTTCCTGTCCATCCCATAATACCACTAATGTTGCCCTATCTGTCACTGTGTTGTCACACAGCGGTGAATACTTTCATACTGCCTAACATTTAAGCATTGAGCATTTTTCTTGGGGGTCTTGCCAGTTATTTGTGTTACTTTCGAAGTAGCAAGTGAAGAGTTGCCTCGTTACACATCCAGCAGACATTAAGCAGCATTAGCATTCATTTGAAAGTCATGTTTCTGGCCAACTGATGAATCCAATACTCCATACTTACTCTCTTTTTTAGCTTTTGTTTGGTCTAAACCATAAAACATCTGGCTTTTCAGCTGCTAAATGCTTGCACTATGTTCACCAGCTAGTGTAATGGAAAAATACTGCATTGCTTCACTGACATGATATCTATTGCCATGGCCTGGTACTCATTAAGGACATGGTACTGTGTGCAGGTATGACCTCAAGATGACCTAGGTGTTCATTGTGGGAGAAAGCAGTCAACTGTTAAGGAGGAAGATGGGCTGTGTCTGGAAGATAATGGCCAAACTGATTAAAGGCGGTTTCGGTCTTAATTAGGTGCAGCAGTACTTTTCCCTCACCCTATTCTTGACCCCTATAGGTCACCTGAGGTGTATAAAGAGAAGAACACACTCTACACACTATCATTGATGACAGGCCGTTGTGCTGTATGCTCTGATCCTTTCTGCAGAAAGCCTTTTTAGTATTTTAAATGAAATACTCAAAGCCAAACTTAGTCTCTTTTGATCATCTTTCTTAACAGAATTTCCACCACACTAGTTTCTAACTTCGTCTTCTATGTGTGGTGCTGGGCCGGTAGCGTACAGTGGGTGTATCAAAGCTTTATCACTAAAAGTCCTGTCCACGTTCAGAAAGGAAGCTGATTAGAGTGTGAACCAAAACAGTCAAGTTATGGGCCGTAAAACCAAAACAAGAAGCTGAAAGATGCTTAAAAAGCTCCAAAAGCTGAGGGCAACTGCAGAGTCAGGTGATAATTCTCTGTGGGTTTGTTATTACAACTGTGTCATTTAACATAGTCATTGGACCCATTGTTCATATGATCACATACTGATTAGTGCAGCTTTAATCTAGCAGAGTCCTGCCTCCTGGGGGGGGGCAGTTTCATGATGAAAAATGATAGCACAAGAAAATACTCCATACTTTCCTTTTTTGCTGCATGTACTGTATATTTGATGTGAAAAGCCATGTGAACTGAATTTGAGAAGTATTAAATTGCACATACAGTATGTGGCGCTCAGGGGATCTTTTTCATCACAGCACTGTAGCACGGAGCCTTAATATTGACCAACAACCATGAACATTTAGAACTAAAATGATCTTTTTTAGACCTTATATAGTGTGCAATATAACATGCAGCACATCCTCCTTTTCCTCATTTTCTAGATTAACTTCCGTAGAAACCTATAATCCTCTGCAGGAAACCTCTTTAGTCTAGTTGCCTTTGCTGCCTCCATAAATCATACAGTGTTTACTTTCTGACAGGCTGTGTACAGTTCAGGTGCTCCGTCCAGTCCCAAACCAATAAACCCAGAAGCGCTGGGGAATGGAAGCTCACATAATGAGAAGCACTGTTGGTTTGTATCATTTCTTCACATTAGGTTGAAGCAGCCACGGACTCTGAATCTGAAAGCAAAGGTTTGCGGGAGTACCACTCTGTTGGGATCCAGGTGGAGGACAACAAGAAAGGGTGAGATAATGCGCCTGGGATTTGAAGCTCATTAGAAGATCTCAATGTTTGCCCCCTTCCATTATTTACCATTGTTACCTGTGTGTATAAATGTGCGTGTGCATTCATCTTTGTCTTTCTACCTCAGACAGGGCAGGTTCAAACGCTCCAACAGTGTGACTGCAGCGGTGCAGGCCGACATGGAGCTAGAGGGCTTCCCTACCATGGAGGACAAGGGCCTGCAGTTCGGTGGGGGCTTCCAGCGTCACTCTGAGCCCAGCACGCCCACCCAGTACGGGGCGGTGCGAACCGTACGTACACAGGGGCTCTTCAGCTACCGCGAGGATTACCGTACCCCTGCTGAACCCCCCAGCCCCAGGGAGACCACCAGCGAGACCACCTGGCAGCTGGAACCCCCCTCCCAGCGGGAGAACGCGGCCTCGTCGGGTGAGTCAGGCAGGGCGTCCCCCTCCCTGAGGAGGGACGGGAGCTGGTTCATGCAACTGCTCCACACAGAGACCAAGAGGATTGAAGGCTGGTGTAAGGAGATGGAGGCAGAAGCTGAAGAGAATGACCTGACGGAGGACAGTGAGTGTTGTGCTGAAAGCTTCACATATGTCTGACTTGATGCAGCTTTTGTGAAGGCAGATTGAAAGATGGATTTCTTGTGTGTGTGTGTGTGTGTGTTTCAGTCCTAGGCAAAATCCGAAGTGCGGTGGGAAGCGCTCAGCTGCTTATGTCTCAGAAATTCCAGCAATTCTACTGGCTGTGTCAGCAAAACCTGGTAAGAAAGCCATGAGTGTGCGTGCGTGTGTGTGTTCTAAGATTTGTCTGAATTGATTCATCTTTCTATCTACATTTTTCATTGTCCTTCAGGCTAAGAGTAGCTGGTCAAAACGACTGTATGTCGACTGTCTTATATGATTACAGATGATGTGACTTTTTCTTTTCTGTTTTTATTATTGCAACAGCAAAACAGTAGTGACTTTAGAGGTAAAACAATGATAGAAAAGGGGAAAGGAAAAAAAAACACACAACAAACCAAACAAGGACACAATAATAAGTCATAGAAATTCTGATATTAACATCTTACAGGTAGTGTGACTTCAATTAGTTAGAGAAAGTTTACGGGGTAATCTGTTGAATATGGCATGTGTGTTTATGTGTTATATTGTGTGTGTAAGGGAAGACAAAAGTAAATAAATGAAAACTAAAACAACAATACTAATAATAATTATCATAATACTTATAATATGTATAATACTACATATATAAAAAAAATAAGTAATAAATAATAACAGAGGATGATACTTACAGTAGATATTATCATCCTTTCACACTTTCTATATGTCAATAACAACAAAAGAAACAGCAGAAACAATACTTTTGCCAGGGACCATCACACGTACAATATCGCACAGTAAGTCTTTAAAAAGCTCTACATAATTTATGTATGAGGATGAATGAATGGTAAAGCTTACAACAAAAATAAAAGGGTGGAAAGAAGCTTAAAAAGGGGAATAAATGTGGGAGAAACTAACCCACTGCCATATTCATTATCAATCCAATATATTCTAAATGTTTTCCCCATATTGCCATGTATGAAGCATTTCTCAGTCTAAGTAGAAAAGTCATATTTTGTTATATATGGCCACACAGAGAAGCTTAGCATTCAAGTCACATGTAGGTCGAATCCAGTTTTGTAGCCCATTTGTCAGCTCTCGGTCAGAATTGAAATAATGAGAGTCCATTAAAACTTTTTTCTATATGCATATATCAGAAAACATCACATAGAGTTTTAAGTGAGTGAAGACAAATTAGTCTGACGCTGCTGCAGAGTGAACAAAGCATCCGAGTCCAAAAACACCGGCTGTGCTGTGAAATTAACTTTTACCATTAGAAACGGTTCCACGCTCCTTTATGTGTCCTCATAACCTTTGTTCTCCAACCTTCAGTACGCATTCAATGCTTTAGCCGCCATTAACGAACTGAATCAAAGCTCCCTGAATATCATTGATTGTGGAAAGCTACAACACTGAGAATCAATAGCTATTTAGCACATTTATATGTGGCCTGAACGTTTTGAAATGAACACTACATGAGCGTGGATCAGTGTACTTTCAGTGTAGCTTTGTCCTGAGAAGAGAAGAAGAAAAGGCTGTGTTTACATCCAGACATCAGCCACTCTGGATTTGCTATCCGGTGTAGGAACACACACAGGGTCAGAGATTTCTGCTTATATTTTTTGTGCACTGTTCACAACTCGTTTTATTGATCTAAACAAGAACACAATATTTCAAATGAAGCTGGTGCGGTGTTATGAGAGATAGTGTTGCTTGTTTTGCTATGTGCAGCGGAAATGGCTCATTCAGGGGGAGTGGGAATTGCACGGGGATTAGACACAGTGAACCAGCCTTTTAGACTACGTTAAGTACTTTGTCCCACTGAAGGTGAGACACTACAGGCAAAAACATCCTTTTTTTCATGCACTGGTCGATTTTGAGTCAGACTAGTTGAAGTAAAACCTCCAAAATTGAACATTCCATTTATTATTTTACTAACTTTGTCTATTTGTGTTTCTAGATTTCTCCTAAATTCACCGAAAGTTAACTTTAGATAATGCCTCATTTGCATATTTCAACATAACATTTTAGAACACTTGGCATAGAAAAAATAAATGTCAAAGTGTGAGTAATCAACTGGGGAAGTTTCACAGTGATATCTATTAGTAAATAAATGTTTTACACTTTTCACCTGTAGTGTCTTGCAAAATTAATGGAATTTAACAATAGTGTGGTGTCTCTTAAAAAACGTTTTCATTACAAAAAGACGCAGCATTTCTTACCATGATAAACGCAAATCCAATATTTACTTCATACTTTTCCTTTGTTTGTTTAAATAAGTGTCCACAAATTAGAAGTTTAAAGAGAGGTCTAATTTCTCTCTACCTGGATCAACTTTCAGAAAGCTTGATTGAAAAATGCTCTAAACGCCAAACACACAGTGTGCTTCTCTGGGAGGAGCTCCAGGATTAAACGCACACACTGACACAGCCAGGGCTTAAAACTCCCTGACTCCTCCTAAATCTGCCAGCTCTGGATATCTGAAGCCGTAAGACTTCTGAGACAGTTTGCAGAACATCACAAGTTCAGGGGTCAGAATAAAGCTGATGAAATGCTGAGGCTCTCCCTTGGTAATTACAGATAACAGCAATGTGTTCTGTTCCCAGCTTACCTTACATGATGGACACTATGATATTTCAGTTCTGGAGTCTTTTTGAGAAAGTGTTTTGCCGCAGAAAGGAGAATTATACTAATCTTATAATGCTATACAAATATCAAAGTAAAACTTCAGCTCTCTATTGGGATATTATGCAAATGTTGAGGATTTGAGTCAGGCCATATAAGATTTTATAAACGGAACCGTAAAGTAAAATAAGTTACTGTTACGGTATCACTGACACAGTTTAACATACTGATGCACACTTTGGCTAAAGTCATCTGATTTCATGATTTGTGACTAAAAGAAAGAGCTGAATTAAGATGCTTTTCATTCATATGTTCTGCTTGTTTTCTTGCGACGCCATCACATTTTGCTTTTCCAGGATCCTGAATGTTTAAAGTCAGGCTCAGTTAACATTTTTGGGAGCATATTGCATCCACTTGATATATTTCTTGTTAAAACACGCCAGTGCAACAGGACATAATGCCACATTGTAATGCAGAAAGAATCACTGTAAACAAAAACATTTAGAAAATGAAGTAATAACTAGCATAGCAAATACTCGGCGCTGCCATCATACTGTAAATCTATTGGACAGCAGCACCTTTCACTAGCCACCTAATCTAAATGTCATGAGATTTGTGACTGCGAGGGCTGGAAATGTTTCCGAGTGATCGAGCTTCATCACAGCTTGAGTTGCTTCTGCTGGCTTGGGATGGAGTGGAAGAAATCAAAAACTGAACGATTGAGATTACATATTAACGTATTAATATTTGTTTTAGAACAAAATGTGAATCGCAGACCATATTTTTTGCATAAATATATTGTATATCTAAGAATTGTTAACTTTATTTGGGGCTCATAAATAGTGAACATGTTTAGCAAGTTGGACTGAAATTACATCAAAATTTGATTATTAACGTGACATTTTATCAAAGAATCTCATGACTCATTAAAACCTGCAGCAACTGCAGGCGGGTTGCAGACACAATGAGGCGCTCCTCAATCGGATGTTTCTTTCATGTCAGGAATTGAGTGATGAAAAGACTGAACTGACAAAGGCAGTTTATTATTTCTGAGCTCATTCAGGGAAGTAACACAGAATTGGATTTCACCACAAGTTGTTATCCCTCATTTCAACTGAAATCCCCAAAACTGGCATTCATGCCTGTTTTGATGAGTGATAAGGACATCTAGTGGATCTAAGCTGCAATAACTAGTGTGGCCATGAATCTGTTGTATGCACATGTACAGTGTGCAGGTGTGACAGTGCTTAGTATCTGGACTACAGGCACTGAACCAACGATCTGTGGTGGCAATCTTTCCTTATTGTCACCACAGACGTTAAAGTAAAGTTTGCAGTACCTCTTCTCATCTGCGTCCCTCGTAGGACCCCAGTGCCATGCCGCGACCCACCTCTCAGGACCTGGCTGGGTTCTGGGACCTCCTGCAGCTCTCTATCGATGACGTCACCATGAAGTTTGACCAGCTGCAGCAGATCAAGAACAACAACTGGAGGCCCGTAGACAGCCCAGAGAAGAAGGTGAGGGATCCTGAACTCAGACAGCCAGAGGGATGCGTTTTTAGTTGCATGTATTGTGTCACTGATTCTATGACATCTTATAGAGGCATAAACAAAACAAATTCTTTTTTTTTGGAAGGTTGTCTAAATTGTTGTGGATAGCAGAAGCGTTTATCTTGTGACATTTACTGAAAAACCATCCACACTACACATGTTCAATTCAATGGCTATATGTCTAACTAAACTATTGTCCTACCTAAGACAAATTCTCTATGCACTTTTTCTTTTGCGAAACCACTAATTATATATATTTTTTTAATATTTTTGATATAATGTGAGGAACGGTGTTGAAGTTTTTCTCAAACATTCATCCCCCTTTTCAACATAGTCATACAGGCCCTTAGTGAAACTCTTGTTCTTAAGGACTGTATGAACAACTTAACAATTATTTGTCTATGTGACAGATTGAATGAAAAAGGAATGAAATTGATGTTATTGTGTCATGCATATTACGATGCCCAGCCCGCATGAGTTTACAACACACCAATAATTCATATGAACCGTAATCAGAGTGCAGCATACACGACAATCCACAAATAGAAAAATATCTAAATCATCTATCGCGGTTCAAATTTCAAATCATCATTGAATACAACAAAATTCATAAATCCCTGACAGAAATATTTACTATGTGGTACAGGAAAAATCGAAAGAAGTACCAATGAAATAACCTATCTTGCCTTCTTCCAAACTTTTGAGACAAAGTTGGCAAACTTTAAACACACAAATTTTCTCACTAACCAAAGCTGTGCAAACCCATTAAAAACTCTCTCCTCTTCCTAAAGCCACCGGCTCCTGTACCAAAGAAGACAGTTCGACAGAGGAGTATGGTGACGAGGGAGAAATCCCTGGACCTCCCAGACAGGGGGCGGCAGGAGGCCCGTCGGCGGCTCATGGCAGCCAAGCGGGCAGCCTCCTTCCGGCAGAACTCAGCCTCGGAGCGAGCAGACAGCATCGAGATCTATATTCCTGAGGCTCAGACTAGACTTTGAGAAGACGGGGTCCAGGGTCGACACGTCTCCCTGCTCCCACGTTCAAACAACTTTAAAACTAGCCTTTTTTCTAGACTGCTACTCTCTCTACTCTTCCTTTATCCATCTGTTGTCTGATCTCAATAGCCATCCTCAGTGCCCATCGCCAACACCATTGGTCTGTAGGATGTGCCAAGCCTCTTCTCCCATTGCCAGAATAAGTGTTAGCAGATACCTATGTATGTCTGACATGGGTTGGTTGGGTTTCTCCTTGGTTTGCTGGTGATTGTGATACCCAGCCTACAAGCTCTCTCATCCAATGTCCTGGATGGGTAAGTCTGTAGTTTTTCAGCATTTGCAAAGTGCCATTTAAAAAGTGCAGCTTTGAAAACCTACCAGCAACCAGGCCTTTGAGCTAAAATGAGTAAATGAGACAAATTATAATTTGTTTCAAGTTGTTCAAAAATGGTCAAAGTTAGTAACCCTTCAGTATTTCAATAATTTAAGGTTACATTATGACTATTTTTTGTTTCTCTGGTCTTTTTTGGGGGTAAATGTTAATTACAAGCTAAATATCACAAAATTGTTGTAAGTTCAAACACTTTGAAAAGTGCCAATGCTTGAAATACCTCAACTACGTGCATGTGGCACTGATCACCCATTCAAGGTTATTCAGGCAGCCCTTATAAGCTCTGTACTGGTCAGTGTTGAAAAATGCAGCTTTCTACTCAATCTGGTTGTGGTCAAACGTTTTTCTTGGTCTGGATTGGTGGAAGAATGACATCTGTCAGCTCATTGACATGCACATTTCAAACAACTTTCCTATATATCTCATGTTCATGTTGCCAATTTTCAATATCGACATTTACTTGAAGCTAAAAACATGCAAGTCTTGTGCCAACATTTTCATTATGTCAATGCAGTAGAAAAAAATTATGAAGGTTTGTGTAACTCCTTAGATTAAAATGTGTAGACAAATGCACTTATGCACTTATTACAATTCTCTCTATTTCCAAGGGAAATGTACAAACCCAAGTTCACAATAGTACTGTTGTATTTTTGAATTGTGAGCGGGAAGAATATTCATTGTGTATTATTTTTATTCCCTCATGTCCACTTCTTGCCTGCCCCTCTCTATTGCTTTGGAAAAATCTAGATTTGTTGCACACACACAGTGGCTCGATCACACGCACACACACACAACCACACTGCTGTGTTTTCATCTAATAAACTTCTCTCAGGCCCTTTCAAGTAGCGCCCTCAGCCACAGTTAATGAGGAGTGATAGAAAAACTGCCAAAACATAAACAAAACATCTGCATACAATTTATATGCAGATACTTCACTAATCCAAGAAGTGATTTGTAATCTTCATATTTCTTGAAAATATTCTGTGTAGTTGAAAGTCCCCTGAAGCAGTAACATAACTGCATACACTCGCTCTAGGAAAGTCTGGGAATCAATTAAACAAAAGTGGGGCAAAGGCATTCCAGAGGTATGCAAGCAGCAAGTCCCAAAAAACTAAAACTTCAGAAGTCTGGGGAAAGGAAATACATGAGAAATAAGATATTGTCTGTGGCTATGCAGAGCAGTGTGTGATATTTTGACACAACATGGTGTATTAGCTAGATATTATTATTTGCCTTTGAATCCCATCACTGTGTTGAGACGTACCAATTGCACCAGCTCTTTGTAGGTTCAACCTTAGCATACTTATAACGCTAGGTGGAGATTTCCACATTCAATTCAAACAGGTTGACGACACAAACAATTTCTGTAGATAAGTTGCACACAACATACTTACACATACTAACTGTAACTGTTACCTTGCTAGCTGACTCGCAAGTTAGCTAGGTTAACTGGCTATCGTTAGCTTGCTCATATATGACCCACTTAGATTGAGTAGTAAAAGACTTCATTTGAAAAATAGTTGACATGTCTGACCTGACACTTGATAAAAATGTCTTTTAATAATAATATAAAATGTTAAGATTTCATGAAAATAACACAACAAACCTCAAATGACATAACGGTATGCTAATAACATGCACGCTAAATGACAATTAGCATAATTTATTCCTTACTTTCTAAACTGCTTGCATATTTATAATTTATATTACTAAATGCTCACTAGCTAAGACAAACCAAACATTTTTATAGTGCAATCCAATTTAGTAAATCACTCATTTGAAAGTAGCCAGTAGTTACTAAGAACTTAGAAAGGACTTTACACACAAAATTAGCAATAGTTTTACAAATAGCTGGTGCAACCGAATCATGGTACGTGATGTGAAAGTGTAAAAACTTAAGTTACGGGGCCTTGTATAACAGTCTCTTTTGGTCATAGAATTTACTTCCAGCCAGTTATAGGTGAAGTCATCTTGAGCTAAAGCTAAATTCTGCTGCTCTTTTTTTAATCAATCTTTGAACATTAACATCAGTCTTAATCACGTTGCCAATGTTATATTCAAATCAGTGACCTAAAAGCTGACGTCTATTGGTAAAAACGTTGGATAATCAACAAACTAAATGGTGCTGCTTTTTATTTAATAAATACAGTACTAGACAAACAATCAATGCAACACAATGCGCTGTAAGCTGATCAATACATCACATAAAAATCTATTTTTATGACCTTTTTGTTGAGTGATTGTGCCAGTGTTCATTATGGGTGGGACTAGGAAGATTTATCATATCAGTGACAAAGAAGTACATTTCTCTGAATTTGAATATTGTGTGGGTGTATTTGTGTTTAGTTGATGTGCGTGTATCCTGTTTTTGTAGCGTAGTGCTGATCAGACGAGAGGGTGAATCTGGGGTCAATGTGGCTTGATTCCCCTGTTACTACCCAACTGTGGCCTGACCTGCACGTCTCTCTCACACACACACACACACACACACATGCACGCACAGTCATCAACTTTATGTTGAAACATATTTTGGTTACCATAGCATATAATTGACTTTTTTTGTGCTGCAGTTTGTATTTTTGATCAAATACATCCATATTTTGTAACCATATGCAGGACTTTGTGTATGTGAATTTAGAATATATACCCATCATGAGTCCAGGTATAGATGTGTTTTACTCTTCATTTTTTTTCCCAGTGTTCAAACAAACCTTTCAGCATATCAGAATGAATGAGACAGAAAACTCTTGTAGCAGAGCTCAGACAATACATTTCAGAGAGCTAAGAATATACTCAGTCCAACAAATCACCAAGTAACCAAAGTCAGCGGTAGTGCGACAGAGTGTTTCAAACAGTGCAATACTTCCATTAAAGATTGGGCTTTTAATAGTCCAAGGCTAGATTACACATTTCTTTAAAAGCACACCATGTATAATTCTGCTGTGTTTTTCATTGCAGAGGCAGGGACCTTTAACAGTATGACAGTGGGATTCTGGAAAGCGTCTGGGTGTGTGATGCCAGGCAATTGGCAGAGGAGAGACGTTCCCCTGCTGTTGCCACAGTGCAGACGGCAGAGAGACAGACTCGGCCTGACATATGCTGGCTTAGAGGAGACGAGAGCACTGCGCTGAGCCCCAAACTGCTGCTGTTGTATGCTGTTGTGTAGCTGGAAGGCTGTTCTGTGAGGATCGCATAGACGCTGTGCAGGGTATTTTTCATCCTGCTTTTGACTAACCAAAGCAGCTTATGTAAGATTTCGGGTCCTTGGCGAGATCAAGCAAACAGCCTCGGAGGCCCTTCAAAGCTTGTGTTGGTAAATGTATCGCTGAATACTGGCCTATACTGTAGAATTTAAGAAGAACTGAAGTATTTCTGTCAATCTGTGCTAGTTTCACTGAAGGCCGTTATTAAACAACTAAGGAGTTTCTCCTTTATGCAAATTGTTCAGGGCTGGAAAAAAAAATTCTGCGTATCTACCACCTGGGTTCAGTTTAAAGCTCTTGCTACTCCAAGAGAAATTCACATAATTGCAATGAGAGCAAACCCTTTTAAATCCATTTTGAATCAGTTTCAGGAGTCAAGAGGGAGTCGAGAACGTTGAACAGGATTTATGCAGTAGAGACACAGACTTTAGTAAATGTACAGCTACAGTTAGAGGTAAGAGCTAAGCTTGCAGAAAGCATACATTTAGTTTGAGTACCATTCCCTTTTGGAAAAAAAAATATTACCTTGGTACCCCTGAGACTCTCTCTGAGCCATTTTCTAACAAATTCTCTCAGCCGTAATGGCTGGGTCAAGTTTGTCTCCCAGTCAAATTTTCCATAATTTTTGTCCAATTAGCGATGAACACACATGCACATTTGTAAGGGCCTCCTGTTACAAAGAAATCTTGTATTTCCTTGAAACTTTCTTAAGTTGGTGTTTTACGTTGGATCCCTTCGGTCGACGTACACTTGTCTGGTGCGCATGTGATACTGTGAGCATTGGAGGATTCACTGGTGACTGTGAACCTACTGGTGAAATGATGGTAATTTAACAGCGCCACCAAAACCTTGTGAAAACCCCAAGGGCAGAAAATTGCACCAGTGTCACGTTTAATGTCATTAGGGCAGAAATTAACTACAAGTGCCATCTTTTTTTACTTATCCAGCATACTGTAAAATCATTACTCCACACAACCACATTATCTTTCATCAATTTTATGTAAGCAAAACATTTCCTGCCATCGCCCACCTTTTCCCATTTCCAGTCACATATTTCTATCATTTCAGCTCTCAACATCTGTGGCCTCACTTCTGGTACGACTGTCTACTGTCTGCTTTTAACTCTCGAACCCGTGATGTGAAATATTTCAAGGGGACTACTTTTTTCGTAACCATGCCGTGGAAAGATGCGTCAGACTCACTAATATAGACTGATACAACACTTCCTTGAACTTGGAATGTGAAACCACTCTATAATTACTAGATAAAAATGAAAAAGGTAGACGTTTAGCTAAAACTATTTTCATCTCTTGTATATCATATCTATAGTGAAGATGAATATAATGCCAAATATTCATTATTTGTAAAGAAATATATATAGATATATAAATATATAGTATATGCTTCATTGAAACATAACTATTTTCTGCATTTGCTCATGTTTTGTTGTCGTTTTTACTTTGTTATGGTTGTTTTATAAGCTCATATGATGGCATGCGAAATACTGATTCTGAATGTAGGCTCTTTTTTTTTTTTTTTTTTTAATATGACACAGTCCCACTGATATGTATTTATTTAAGTCAATCACGTATGCATTTCTCAATGTGTGTTATTTCAGTGCAAGTTACCGTATCATTGGGTTATTTTTGTATTATTTTAGTAGTTTGCAACAACATATGCATTTTTTTCCTCCGTTCTTTCCTAGCTGAGCTATTGAAAGATTTTTGCCTCTTTGAGTAGTTTGATCATTGCTGAGATCATCCAATGTAAATAATTCTGCAATTAAATTTTTGAAGAAAAAGTTTGAAAGGTTTGTCTGTGTGGTGCCTGTTTAATCAAAAATAGAAAAAATACAAATAATAAAATTGGTGAAATATTATGAATTAACATGAAACTCCTATAAGGTTTTATTTCATATTGCCAGACATCAAACTATATTATTCAGCCATCCAATGCTCGTCCTAATAACAACAGTATTTCTATAGTATTTCAGCTCACAGAAGGAGAGCTGTTCTTGCCATGCCATGCATTTTATATCTATATTCAGGCAATAAAATATAAAATAGCAATAAGAAGAATGTAAAGTGAGTCAGGACAGTCACCAGTGTGTTGGCATTAATATCATGGATAGAATATAATATCACTTAATATAAGAATTTGAAAAAGATATATATATATATATATATATATATATATCACTTCAAATGTATTTATATTTCATAGAGCCACCAAAAACAATCAGAATGCATTAAAAGATAACAACATATAGAATAAAAAATATTCAGATAATATCCTCCAAATTAAACAATAACAAGGTTCCAAGACATTTTATAAGGATTGAGACAAACCACTGTGATTAAAATCTGACCCAGTGTTTGTCTAAGAGGAAAGTGGCCTGTGCTGCAAAATGACAGAAGATGAGATGGTCGTGAATCATTTTTGACAATATTCTTCACGCTGATAACGAACAGGTTCCGCACCATGTTGATCTGATTAAGGCTGACGATAAAACAACGGCAGCTTTCAGTGCCTGTAGTAGACATGTTGATTTTATTGGCAGCATTGCATGATTGATGTAGCCGACAGATAACTATGTTGAATGTCATTTCACTATTATCCTATTATCATTAAGTACTTGTTTTAAGAATGAAAACTATCTGTTGGTACTTAATGCTTACACTTCTGCTGATTGTAGGGCTGTTTGCAAGAATATGATGATTCCTACAGTGTATCAGAAGTGTACTGTAAACTTCAAATATTCAACACTTCTAAACCATTGGTCTTAAAGATGGTGCTTTCAATTATTGCGGCTGATTAGACCTCTTCTCTTAGTCTTTGTTATTGCATTGTACAATACAATGTCTCTGTCAGGCAAACAGAAATCTGTCATTTCTCCCACTCCACAAATGTAACAGGAAAAGTCAGAAAGATGCTGATCCTTTAAAAGATGGCTAAAAAAACTACTGCTTTTTGTTTCTTCGTTTTAACATCTGATTGGTTTTTATATGTTCTTATTAGAGATGTTATAAAAACATGTCAGCCCTTCAGCAATCATTCATTAACTCCGGTTAGGTCATTTCCGTTAAAACCGTTATAGAACTCAACTCTGTGACCTCTCTCAAACAATCTCAAATATACAAGGCAAGATCACCCCCTGTTAGACAAAGAAAGAAATGCATGGGATGTTCAATTAACAGATGTTATGGATTTTCTTTTACCACAACTTTCCTCCTTTATTACCAAAAACGAAATCAAGATTTAATTTAACTTAAATATTTGATCAGATTTATTGCTGTGATTGTTAAAACACGATTTATCTCAAAGTAGTTACATCAAAGGCAGCTTCTGTCTTTTCTTTTCTTTTTACTATTGGTCCAAGAAGTTCAATTAGTTCTGACTCGTCGGGAAGTCACCAGCCCACCAGTGTCTCCAAGACTTTGATGTATAGTGCTAACATATATTCAACAAATGAAAGGTCTGGGCAACCTTGAATATAACACAGAACTCCGCCTATTGTTGTTGTGGGAGGTGAAGTGCTGTAGCTGGCACCTCAAATCTTTTTCAGTTGTAAGCAGATCATATAAACATTGCAGATACTGCACTTCTGCTAACTGACTGAGAGCATACCGCCTAATCTCACCAGTGTATCAGCTCCTGAAGGCCAGATGATTTTATCAGATGGTGTGTGGAGTGGCTGGGCACCTATTGTGCATCAAGTAAAAAACTCACATCACAACATAAGGTCCTGGGCTCCACCGGGTCCTTTGTGTGTGAGCCTGCATGTTGTGTCTCTGTGGGTTTCCTCCAACAGTTCTGTAGTTATCTGTCACTGTGAATGTGTGTTGTCACTATGGCAACCTGCCAAGGGTGCACCTTGCGTCTCGCTCAGTGAATTTGAGGGTAAATTGCACTGCACTAAATTGTCTCCTGCAAACCTGTGCATAAAGGTTGGTGATTTAGGTTTTTTGCACAACCTGTAGTAATTAAAAACTGCTCTTACAATATTTTTATCATGTAATCACATACAATGTTACACTAAAATCAAATGATAACAATTTTAAATTAGCAGCCCCCTCCAGATCTATTGAAACACGTCTTAATTTTCATCTTTCTTTTTACATTGTATGAAGAATAGAAGTCGCTATATATAATCATATTTTTTTGCATTTTGTAGATAAATTCAACATTTATTATGAAACATACAGCCATATAGTTCCCTTATACCATACACATTTGTATTAAATGTGTGCTATTTACTTTGTGTATGGTGCGAAGGCTATATTTGTAACTATGTTTGGTTTTATGCCAAAACACACTTTATGCATAGAACCAACGAGCCAGGAGATAACCAATAGGATGGGGTGCTACCACAGCGAAGAGCGGTATTGACCAATGGGGTGTCCGGAATTTTAAAGTGGGCGTCACTTCCTGTTCGGAGTCATATGACCAAGTCGTATGATATGAATTGTGTAAACACCGTGTTCAGCGAAAACACTTCCTTCTCTACGATATGTTCGACAATGATGTCAGCTAACTAGTTTGTGGTGAGTAAGAATGACCGTTTAAGACTTATTAGTATCTCGTTAGCTTGAGTTTGCTAAGTTACGTGGCTGTTATTCGTGCTAACTTCACAACACAGTTGCTGGATGTTGAGGTTAACATTTGACTCACTCATGATGTTTTTAAAAGGACTTGGCTTAGCGTTAAATGGATAAAATGATACTTTTTTACTTGGTGTCGAGCTTGTTATTTAGTTTTTACCGAGTTATTACAAGACAAGTTGTTCTCATAACTGCTTAAGGTCCAGACTCAAAGTCACACCTGCCATATGTTTCTAGCTACAGTAATGTATTTACGTTGTGTTTAATGATGTGCTGTCTGTCTTACCTTTTAACATCTTCAGTTGTTTTGTAGGTGACCCACACACCATGCACCTACCAGCCCCTTACAGTCTCACCTGCTGCTGAGCCTCTCCTCAACCTGAGCTCCAGTATCCTCCCTACCCACCATGGATCTTGACCAGCAGACCAGCCCTCTTCCCCGTCCCAGTGCAGAGTACTTCTCATGGGACTACCGCCTTCTGCTTATTTGCCTTGGCGTTAGCTTTTACGCAGGAATATTCTTCCTCTCGCACCTCCTGTCTGTGGCACTGTCTCACACCTACAACTCCCTGATAGCTAAAGAAAAGGTTTTCTGGAACCTTGCAGCGACTCGGGCAGTGTTTGGCCTCCAGAGCACCGTAGTCGGTCTCCAAACCCTGACCGAGGAGTCTGTATTAACCAGAGACAAAGTAAGGGGACAAGACGACTGGTCGTGGTTCAATATCCTCACAGCCACAGGTTTCTTTGTCTTTGAGAATGTAGCACTTCACACCTCCAGTGTGGTATTTTGGACATTTGACCTCCCGCTGGCGATGCACCATTTCTTCGCTCTGTCAGGATATGCAGGAGCAGTGGTGTGGGATTCAATGGGCCACTTCCTGCCTATGGTTACGCTGCTGCTGGAGATGAGCACGCCATTCACATGTATATCCTGGATGTTACTGAAGGTAGGGACCTTTTTGGTGTATTTGTGTTGAGTTAAACTAACTGTAACCACGTTGACAATACATGTCTTCCACATGAATTCTTACCCCTCATTACATTTACTATTCGTTTTGTATGAACTATTCAAAGGGCTCTAGCTGCATCTGATACTGGTGGTTGATCATCTTTTCATTAAGCCCCTTTCTCACTGGACAACAAACCCACTCACATCTGGCTTTTTTCTTCAGTGGGCAAGGTTACAATCGACATTCATTCCCAGGGCGAATGACCAGTCACATGTATTTATCGACTACAGCTCCGATCGGCAGTGATGGAAACATGACACCCGGGTGGACATGCTAATTTGCTATTTGTCGTACATTGAAGTGATTAGTAATCATTAAATTGGTAGGGATTTGGACAATTATTATATTTTATTAACATACAAAGCATAAAAATAATATACTCTCAGATTCTTGTCAACCTCCACAGAATTTACTGAACTTGTCACAGGGTTTCAGATCCTCTTTGGTCTTGTGCACCTTGTAGTTGTCATCAGATAAAGGTTAACATTCTTAGAAAGAGGAAGTTCTATTAAAAAAAGATTGAGCCAGTACCTACACTTTAACTTTACCTTCTACTCACAGATTTGACTTTGGTACACATAAGGATGTGGATTTTCGTGTTATTGTAAAATAAAAAGCAATACGTTTGTGTCCCAGTCCTTTTTTAGTGTAATTTTCTCTATATCTTTCTTCCTCCCTGACAGGCTGGCTGGGCTCGCACCTTGTTTTGGAGAGGCAACCAGTGGGTGATGATCCACACGTTCCACTGTCGCATGGTGCTCTCCTACTACATGTGGTGGATATCCTTGACCCACTTGAGGGAGCTCACTACCTATGTGGCCATGCCCCTACTCATCCACTTCTTCATTGGCCTCGCACTGCTCACGTGCATCCTCAACCCCATCTGGACGCACAAGAAGACCATGCAGCTGCTTAATCCTGTGGACTGGAACTTTGGAAACAAGCCGCCACCCCTAAACAGTGCCATGGAGGGTCACGCTGAGGTTTCTGTCAAACCCCACGCCAGCTGAGGGGTACCAAAGAGGACATTTTACTATCTGAAAGATGCATTATTTTTCTTTTTTAAAGGATGTGTGAAGTTACATTTGAAGTGATGAAAGTAATGTGGGTGTTAAGATTTATTCTATTATAAAACGTTTTATACACATTCTCTTTCTATAAGTGTCGTATTACACTCTACACTTACAGTTTTTAAAGATTGACACCCTGTTATGCTTGAAGGGGTATTTCACTATACATCTTTGTTTACCCACAGCTGCTTTTGGTCTGCTGCTATTGACAGTGAAATCCTGTTGATTGATCAGGTCAAAGAAGCCTAGTTACAAGTTGTATGGGGACACGATATGAGAGAGACTGGAAAGGTGATGCTCAGGAGTCATCAAACAACCCAGTAGTCAAATCACATCAGGAATGAGTCCTTTGTCATACACAGCCCGTTGGTGTTTTTACAGATTACACTGATTGGACAGTGTAGGCAAGAAAATTGGTTTAAGTTTAAAGAAGGGAGTTATACAGGTTAGTCATCAGAGCCATTACATACTAAGTGGACAATTGGATCAGTCCATTCATGAGTAGGGACCTTAGTGTTTTTAGACTACGTGTCCTCTCTCAGTGGAGAGGGAAATATTTATCGAGGTCATGAAAGAAAAGGCCTTTAACACAATCTTCCTTATTTGTGGAAGAAAGCGCAGGACTGGTTCAGAGATGTAATGTAATGTGTAACGTGTGTAATGTGGCAAAACTAAAACAGTGTTCATACAGATGAAGTTGATCATGATAATTTGTTGGTGTTATGAGTCATATAAAGTATTTTTTTGTACTTGTGCAACATCAACATTTCAGCAACATTTTAGTTTTATGCTTTTCACACAATGGCCTCATTGTACTGGACGCCTTGGCCTTGTGTGTTGGGTTTGTCCATTGTTGTATATCTGGCATCAGAAGTTTTTGTTTAATTTTCACTCTGATGCAAACTGCTCCTTTACAATTTATCTGTGTTCGTAACAGCATTTCCACTGTAGCTCATATGTAATTATGTTTTATAGAGATAAGACTTTTAGACATTTAATTTTCACCATTAGTATTAATCTATGTTCAAAAGAAATTGTTTTACAATATAATGCAACACATTGAATTGGGCCTGAGGGCTGACTCAAAATATGAAGATTTTTATCTCTGACTGGATTGTTTTGTACTTTTTGAATTGACGCAAATGAGTTTAAAGCTACTCTATTTATACTATTTAAAATTATTCCCATCATTTCATTATATACAAATATGACAATAAGTCTTTGTCCTCTAACTGTACATCTAAACTTGTTTTATTATTACTAAAAACATTACTAATATCAGATTTTCACTTAGCATTTAATTTGTTATGACAGCATAAAATTAACATTATGAGAAGGCTGGATGATTCCCTGTAAGCCTTAAGGTTTAACATCGTGTTTGTGCTGAAATAATGCACTAATATGAGTTAGTTTGAGTCAAAAAATAAATTGTTAGCTCTCATACAGTATTGCGTCCCATGATTTTGTTCATGCTTACAATTTATTAGGGCTGTGCAATAAAGCATCTGCCTGTAGGGGGCAGACAAGGAGTAATTATCTCTTTGGTATGTTGGGCTAGTTTTTCCTATTTGACCAGACATGAGTTCGACATGTTTTTCCAGGTACATTATTATTGTCCCAAGCAGCCCTTTAACAGGTTTATGTTACAAAGCAGACAAGTTGGTTTCTTTTCAAATGCTATCCTTAATAAGGATAAGTAATGATATGAAAACTTAATATGGAGATATTTATGCTTGTGTGCAGAGTTTTGAGGAAGAAAAATGTGTTTTCTGTAGAAAGCAAGAGATAGCAAATGGTGGAGTCTTACAGTAAATTTCTTACGGGATCTTTTTATATTGTAGCCTATTTAAAATGTTGTACTTTTGTGTAATGTTCAGTGTGGGTGTGCAGGGTGGCAGTTAGGAATTATGAACAGGAGGAAGACATATTTCAAATTGTACCTTTGCCCAATACTATTTTTTACTGAATAAAGGTTGAACTCATCATAATGTAAGTCAGTGCAACCTCTGGTAACGTTAGCTGTTAGCGCCGTTATTTAGCCACGCAGGACTGTGCTGTCTAACAAAACTTTAATCCAACATCAGCTCCAGACAGCTGTTTCAGAGGGAGCCACCGCACACGTCACGTGGGCCTTTTGGAACTCCTCTGTGATCCCGAGCCTATCCTACCGGAGAAGACGTTGGAATCTTGATTGACGTTCTGTACAGCCAATCACAGCCTGCCCATGACGATTGTCGGCCAATCAGCTACTTAGAGGAGGTAAAGGGTTTTCATGGATGGAGTCAGTTTGCGTCGAAAAGAGACTTAAACGAAGGACACTGGGCGAACACTGTGACTGGTTTGATGTGATTTAAATTGTGTTGAAGTCAGAAATGAATTACGTTTAACACTTGCTCAGTGTTACTGCGAAGGGAAAAGGTTATTTTTCTGGGAAAAAGTCATAAAATGGTGAGTTGAGGACATTTCTCTAAGTTTCTGACAAAGTTTTAGATATCCCTCTTTTGCTAACTGTTAGTTCAGGTGAGCAGTTACGCTAGGCTTAATGTTTGATTAAAAGCCATGTCAAGTGTTTCTATGTGTGTATTAAGGTGAATGAATTGTTTTTTTGTTTTTAAAACGGTGCATTGGGAGATGGCTATAACGTGGCGCCTGAGCTAACTTTGCCAAGTTGCCAACACCGTCAGTGTACGTACTGCTTATAACACTTGTGTCATTAAATGTGTCTCATTTAGGTTAATTACTGCGTCATAATCCAGACTTCAACAGCCAGAAGAATTTGAAATATGCCCGCTAAACTTTTTATTTTCTATTTTCTTTTAGCTAAACGCGATACCAGCATATATTCTCAGGCTTTGACTCTGTAACATTCTGACAGATGTTGAGCACAACCTCATACTTTTCTGAACCCCTTGTCCCTCTTCAAGAATGCATTTGCAGGTGCAAGATAGCCTTTTGCCTTTACAAGACTGAAAAACAATGTCAAGTTTTGCCATTTTGATAATAAGCATAGGTTAATTCACACACAATATATGGACATTATAAAAGTAGACTTTAGCACTTGCCTAAAATGATGAGTGAGTGTCTTTCTGAGCTGCAGCAGTCAGCCCAACTACAAATTCAAGTAGTCATGCATAGCATTCCTCAGTGAAAGCACTGGCTTCAGTCAACTGGAAGATCCGTCTAAACAGGTAGTAAAACCATGATGTAATTAAACTGTTTTTCTAAGTAGTTGCTTTTCTGCACAGCAAAAGGCAAGTGCTTTCATGATCTATTAAGCTTAGCTAAACCCCCAAAAATAGTTTAATTAGAATGAGTGCTTTGATCTTCATTTGTTTTGTCTGGTGTCATGCATGTCTAGTTCACTCCGCCAGTATATGGGAGAGATGGAGGGGGAATCACACACACGTGCATGTACACAACAATCTTCAGTGGTAATTTGTTTAACAAATACCCAGGGTGGCCTGGCTGCAAATACAGATGCCTAATACCTCCTCACATTGTAATGACACCTAGTAACGAAGGCTGCCCAGGGAGCACAGATACATTTTTCCCTCGTTCAAATTCACAGCAATTTCCTAATGTAAGCGCTCATGCAAGTCATGTAGACACAGAGTCCTTTGTGTGACACTTTCTCGTCATCAAAAACAACAGTCGCTTTCTCAGTGGATGTTTTCATACACCTCTGGGAAAAAAATGTCGGTATTTCGAGGAAAGGGAAGTTGGCAGTCAATGCTATTTTTCTTATATGTAGACACTTAGGGAGACGGTAATTTAGCATCTTATCAATGTCATTTGTCATCGACATGAAAATGTACAGAGTACAGCCAAACTGCAATATCCTCTCCTGTCATTGTTTTAGTCTGCAAACACGGATGCAGTTCAGTGGTGGAGAAATGCCAGGAATTGCTAATTGTGACAAGGCAGTGACTTTACATTACCAATAGCGGCTCATGGAAATGCCTTCTGTCACAAACACACAGTGGTTGAGCAGAGGAGCATACCATTCGTCAGTTAGGGATTCACTGTCCACCCACCACCCCACTAAGGACCCGCTGAGATAAGACATGGATTAGCAACATAGTTCAGCAGCAGCTGGGAAAGAAAACCCACTGCTCTACTGCAGGTGGATGTGGGAAATTGCTCACATACCACACACTTGTTTAGCAGTTGGGAACATATTTCAGATGGATTTAGTGCATAATGGATGACCATACATTGTATACCGTTTGCAAAGATTGTTTTAATGGTAGATTTGCTGGTATTTGACAGTAGAGGAATAGAGAGACCGGATATAAAGGGGGAGGAGTAGAGAGGGTTATGACATGTCACAAAAGTCAGCCATAAACACTGCAGATATATGGGAGGGACCGTAGACCACCTCATCCAGAGATGCCCCGGATTCAGCGGCTATGTTAGTACCATGCTCTATGAATTGAGCTACAGATGACGACTCTGCATAGCGATTAGTAAAGTCAGGGGTCAATGGCAATTTTGGCCAAAGAAAGAGTCTCCACCCTTTGAAGTCATTGCAAAGACTGGTACTCTGACAGTCAATAGTATAGCTGTTTTCCTGTGGTAATTTATTGTAATCAGACTGCATTGCTCTATTCATATTAAAATGCATTCTGAGCTTAAATCCAGCCAGTCAACAAAAGCGCTTTGAAGCCGCCGCTTATCCACTGCTCACCACACACTAAATAGTGCTCTTCTGGTGACATGTTGGACTCTCAAAGCTTTGTTGTGGCTCACTGGGTGGGTGGAGACCAGTGAGGAGGGATGACAGCCAACACTGCGGCTGCCTCTGTTTTCAAATGGACACCATGTTTCAAATATTATACAGCCACAGTCTTTCATTTTGTCCAAGCCGGAAGGGCCTTGTCAGTATTCTGTGTCTTTTACTGAAAATTTTGTCGGAGTATAATGGGGTACTCTAATGTTGTGTGGTGCACTTGAATGGTTATACTACATACTGTTGTGTGATGGATGCCGTAAGGAGTCACTGGAAGCTTCGCACTGAACACGTTCTGTTTAGAAACATGGCTCCAGAGCTTGTGGCTGAATCCAGACGTCCCCTCACTTGTCCAATAGTTCTCACCTCTGACATCAAATCAAAAATACTGCAGCCCTGCAGGCCTGATTATGGAAGTGTAATCCCTACAATCCACTCCCATTAGGGCTATAATTCTAACTGGTAGCTGATGGGGAATACCAGGCTCATCTTCTGGTTGTGTTGATTGTTCAATGTGTTGACGGAAGGTTCTGTTACACTGAGCGGGGGAATTTGTTTGCTACAGAAACAAAAGGAGATGTAATTATGAGGAACATCGCTTGCTTATATGTAATCGATTATGATATTTGTGTCTATAAATATGCTTCCAATTTGTCCCATGCTAACCTAATCAACAGTTTGGCAGGAGTCAGAATTCTCACCTTTGAATGGCCGCTATGTTGTACCTGTTTGTAATCTTCTCCACACCTTTTGAGGTCAGGGTGAAGTGTGGTGTGTTAAGGCTGGTTGGCCCAGATACTGTGATACTGTGAAGTTTGCAAGGTTGATCCTGAATGAGGCACAGAGACTTTGATTTGAGACTTTAGGGTACAGGCTGCGCTACCTAACACAGTCGACAACCAATGGATGTACGTCATATTGTCACTATGTTGTTCACAATTCAAGGAAACATGAGCAGTGGGTTTTTAAGGCTAGTTAGCTCAGTTCAGAGTGAGTCATGATCATGTTAATACAGCACACAAACAATAAGGAATTATGTAATTGTGAAACTAGTTTTCTCTTATATGACACATAAACTAAACAAACCTACAGAACAAGCTCTTTGATACTGTCTGAAAAGGCTAGAAAGAGTTACTTTTTTCCCTTTTTAGTATGCTGCAGGGTACTGTCCTGTCCTCCCCTGAACTTCCCCTCAAATATGTTAACAGTACTTTGTTAAGCCTGTCCGTTCGCTCTTTGTAGGCCTGGGATGTGCTGTTTTTCAGTCAAGGCCTGATTACTGTAATCCTGGCAGAATCAGATTTGGACACACTGCTCAATAAAGCATTCAGCCAAAGAGCTGCAAACCTAAAGACAGACACTCACTGCACTCCTCCAGGCTTTTGTTTATGACTTGTCATTAAGTGCGCCCCGGAAAACTCTACAGAAGAATCTGAACCCCTTAAAAAAAACGGTGTTTGATGCGCACATACATTTTTTTTAATGGTCTCTGGTTGCCTTAAGTGATGGGTAAGGGGTTTGTGGCCGATCAGGACATTTTACATTTTTTTTAGTGTTTTCTATAATCCAGTTTTGAAGGGGTTGGGAAAGAACGTATGATTAAAAGCATGAAGTTTTTATTTTCTTTCCAGTCACCATGTGCATCTCCTGATTTCTTCACATTTAGATGATGTGTCATTTGTGCTTTATTATGAATTCAGGGAAAGGTGGTGTTACTGGAAAAGACCATGTGTGCTTGCTCAGCCCATCGTTGATTACACTTTTTTTGTTTTTATCTAATATACTAATAAATGTTTTTCAGTTTGAGATGAGAAATTTGAATTCTAGTTAATATAAGGCTCTTTTTGAAATGGAGAACTCTTGCAATTGACATTTAAAGTGCCATCCTATAGACTGCTGTAGAATGTTCTATATGAGTGAACATAGGTGGTAATTTATCATCCACACTATGGATTATGTTGACAATATGTACCATACACATTGTCAACTTTCTTTTCATCCTTGTCATTGTCTGTTATGTAACATAGGTTATTAGAAATACTAAGGCCGAGCAAATTGTCTGCATTACACCCGCAGGCACAAAAACTGTTTTCCTGTCTGCAGAGCACAACTCGGCCGTCCCAGCCTGTAATGACATGCTCAGCTGAGTCTGTCATCAACTATACGGCTGACTTTACCTCTCTGTTGTCTTCCGCTCTGTCCTCAATCATTGCTCTCAGATTAGACTGTAATAGAGTACCTTTTAATTAAACACTGAGCAGATTAGCAGAGTGATTTATAAGTGAATTATTGCCCTCGCCTTAAGATTTTTGACACCTAATCACCTGTCTGTTTTTGTTGCACAGTGTAAATGTGTTACTGTTAACAATGCTGGCAGATGCCACAGATGTAGGGAGTGCTTTTGTTGAGTTGGTCATCGTGATGGAGTGAACCAGGTGGTGCACATTTGAAGTCACACCATACCACAGACAAAGCAGGATGTCATTTGTGGAAAGGTGCATTTAGTTTTCTTCAAGAAGCGGGTAAAAAGAAATGAAAACCAGAGTATAGGCGAGATGAGGATTGGAGGATTCTACAGAGTAGTTTCTTCTGGAAGAAAGTGTATGTAATGTTTTAATTAAAAAATAAATCTTTCTTACTTTTACCAAACAATGTTATTTATCTCTTCTGTGCCTCTGAGTCAAGAAGAGCACACCTGGAAATTTTACTTCCTCTCCCATCCCATCTTTCCATTTCCTGCTGTGCTAGACCTCGAACAACACATTTGAAGGGAGAGAGAGAGAAATGAATCACCCTTCAAAGCTCCGGTCAGGGCTAGGCTGTTAGTTCACTCCAAAATGTGCCAGTCAATTTTCAACAAAGTGTGTCGTGTAACTACCTGTTTCATACTCGTACATCACTTTTCTCGGTCTGTGCAGTATAACCTAAAGAGGGCCTCATGGTCAGTCGTACTATATTACATTGTAGCTGCTCCTCCTGTCCGTCTCTTTGGATTCTTTTCTATTGTGTAGGCTATTTCTCCTCAGGCTATGCATGCTCTACCTGCCTCTGTTAGCGCTAGCATTATCTCCCAGCCGCACTGTATTCAGCAGACACAGGCCCTTTTTGTTCATATGCACTGTTCTGGCACTGTGCCCTGCGAATAGGGTGGAGGACAAAGAAGCAGAGGATTTCACATTATTTGTAGACAAAACAAGCTTTGAGACTCGGAATGAGTTGTCCTTTGCTGCAATACTGTGGTGTAGGTTTGTCTTAGTCAGAAGTAAATTGTTGGGAACTTGTGTTTTGGCTTGTATTGAACTGTAGAGATTGCATGGATAGAATATGGGGCATACTCACATACCACAACAATGGCTGCTTTATTTGTCAACATGATGTCATGACTCTGTCATCTGTTCTTGTGGATACTAGCAATCTGAAGAAGTCTGGAAATAGCACAACTTTTTTCCAGAGGAGGCCCTTTGACAGAAACTGTCACCTCTGGATACAAAATGTACATCAGCAAACAAAGGCAGTGCTGCTGAGGAATGCAATGTCTCTCATGCCCATGCAAGTCCAAAGGTCGCTCCTGCCTCAGCATGCTAATGAGTCAAAATGTGTGGTTGCTACTAAGTCAAAACGTCACATTGACCACTGCACCTTTAATGCGCTCATATACTGTAGTTGATTCTATTTCAAGTAATATCAAGAGTCAAGTCTTGTAGTACAAAATTGCCACCTGGGAAAACTTATAGACATAATCACGTTCCTGGGTTTTGCGTTAGTTTTGAATACTTTTCACAGCCTGTGGCATAATGTAACCGTTGGATAATCAAGCATGAGAATAGATGTTTCCTGGGATTTAACTAAAGTGCTTATAATTTGTAGAAGTAGTGGTTGCCTTTAGTGTCAGGTCGACATTTGATTGTATTTGATATCTTATCTAAAAGAAAGTGTGCAAATGTAACTACTTGTGAGAAACAAGTTGATTTAAGACCTCTATTAAAGTGCTCATTTTGAAGGCCACAGATGACTAAACTAATGTAGGGATGCCTGTTTACTATTGACTCGCTTTGAATCAATTAGTGCCTGAATCACCACAATAAACGAGTAAAAATCTGAGCGTGGCCCTGCTCTGAATAACTTTGTTTTAGCTTCAGACACCCCCACCACTTTTTCTTTTCATAATGGTTTCTCCTCAGCGTATATCCTATCGATTACAACGGTGGCCAGTCCGTTTATACCCATGACACATGAGACATGACACGCCCACTATTAGCAGATGAGAACGTTGTGTACACTTCAACACGTGGTGGTGTCAACAGTACCCTGGAGCACTATTAGAGCTTCTTTTGTGTTCATTCACTCATTCATTTGTCTGAATTAGCTTTGGTTCAGATTCTGATGTTGACACAAAAGGTACCAGACCGTGACCGCAACACAGCCATGCCCCTCTGCTGACAAAGTGCTGCTGTGATTGAATAACATGGAATAACAAGTGTGGTTGAGCTTTTGGAGACTGACTGGCTTACAAATGCCGAGCCAGAAGTGCCTTCCTGCCAATGTATGGACACATTCTACAGTGCTAAATTAATTTGGAAATACTGTGTGTGTGTGTGTGTGTGTGTGTGTGTGTGTGTGTGTGTGTGTGT
>CALSBV010012130.1:2544359-2561752 GCA_943590825.1 Bovichtus diacanthus
GCGTATTCACAATAACTCCCAACCTTGTTCAGTTGTAACACGTAAAATACAACACAATACACTCACTTGCAGCTGCTCTATTCCCATGTTCTACTGCGTGACTGATAGCCTTGAGTTTGAAGTCCGCGTCGTAAGCGCGTCTCTTGACAGGCGCCATTTTGGGGTCCTTATACACACACACGCTGTAATATTATGGTGAAGCACAGTATGTATCACTCCGCGACGCTCCTGACCACGGTAGCCGTAATGCTGCAAGCGGTGCAGCTTTGTAGTTTACCAAAGTCGTACTAAAACATTTTGACAGAGCGCGTGAGCGCCGTGTACCACACAAAATCGCTTCGAGGTCAGTAAACACAACCAGAATTAATCCATATATAAGGCGCTCCGGATTATAAGGCGCACTGTCGTTTTTTGAGAAAATTAAAGGCTTTTAAGTGCGCCTTATAGTCCGGAAAATACGGTAAATGTTAATAATCATCCAAATCTTTTATCATGCTTTTCACTCCATCTGTGTGTTGCTTGGCAACTATTCAGCTAAATGGTGCTGAAGAACTACATTGCTTGGAAGAATGTTTATTTGTTACCAAAAAATCCTTTTTTGTTGTTGCTGTGAAGTTCAGGCAATGGGGCGACCCACCAGCTACTAGGGTATTGGCTTCGTTCACGCAGACATGAGACAATATAACGCTTGTCGACAACAAGGACCAGCCCTTCAGGGTGAAACTGTTCGACTTTGGTATAGGCCTTCCAGTGAGCAAAGTGCGCGTTGTGATGATCATGCAGGCTTGTCCATTCAGGGTTGACCTTGGGCCTCTCCTTGTCTGAAGCTGTTGATATGTGGGGACTGGGATGTGTCATGGCGTACTTGTGCTTTAGCATCACCCTCTTCCCTGGAATATGTGACTATCAAAGGATTAGAGCTACGGTGCACATGCTAGGTCAGCCAAAAGACCATCTGCTGTGTGCTGTCAGTCATTTTTTCATCAGGGAGAGGAACTCCATCAGTCCAAAGTGCAGACTAAAGTCACCAGAAGAGTTAAAGAAGACAATGGGTGTCAAGCCCCAAGCTTCGCGGTGCATTTTCGAATTAGCCAGGATGATGCGGGACAGAAACCCAGCAAAAAGGGACACTCTCAAATATGAAGATAGAATGGTATTTTTAAGCCTCCTAAAATTGTTTCTACATCTGGATACTGGAAAGGGAATCACACCCAGGGAACGCCTAAACACAGTTTTGCAAGAATGGGTCACTGGCAGGCAAGATGGACACCAACTACGCAGATGCTGCCCTTCAGTTTATGACTGTTTACTCCTTGGATCCTTTAGATAAATCACATGATATTCATACTGAAACTGAAACTGACATTTAAAATGACGGAGCTGCAGCTGCCATGACACCTGCTGATGTGGACAATGTCAAGAAGAAGAATCTGCTTCCGAGGACCTCAGATTGATGGCGAGAGCTGAAATTTCCAACCGTGAAGATCCAACGGGACCTTAAGCCGCCACTGACCTTCATAATGGGGTCAGAGACACTGCTACTTCCACTAAAGAAGAGTCAGCTGCTGCTACTTCAAATGATGACAATACAGATACTGACTGTGGCCCAATTGCCACTAACACTTATCATGACAGAGTGTCAGCCCCCACTGGCTTCGAGAGTAAATCATCCACTGCTAGAGTCAGTGAAGAAGATTTACTCCCCCAATAGTTGCAGTGATCGACATTCAGACGCTGAAATTTCCAGCAAGATAATTTTCAGCAAATATTTGTGAGACTATGGAAAAGGCCATTTGTCTTTTTACAAACACTCAACAAAATCCTAAAGTCAGGCCTTGTTGAAAAACATTTGATTAATCCGCATTCTGTTTTGAAGTTTTTTCTTCTGAATTTACTGGGTAATATGATACAAAAAAAAAAATATATATATATATATAATATAATATATTAATATATAATATATATATAATATAATTTTTGAGAAAGCAACTTCATTTAACTGTGTTGATAAAATATTTACCAGCTAGGCTCATAATAATTGACCAAATGTCAATGATGATGGTAAATAAAACAACTGAAATATGTTACTACTGTTGCTACTTTTTGGGTAAGGAAATTGAACTATAATGATACTGCAGCTATGTTATTGAACAACATACTTTGCTTGTCTCTGCCCCCCAGAACAACACATAACAGTGTTCTGATCTGATGCCACTATCAGCACGATGATATCATTTGTCAGTGTCTTTCAAAACTGATACAGCATTAATATGTTCCTGCAAGTAGTTCATGTGTTTAAACATCTGTGTTTCTCAACAGTTCTCAAAGTCCATGGTGCTGGATGCCTACAGTGAGTACGTGAACAACTTCAGCACTGCAATGACAGTGGTTAGGAAGACGTGCGCCTCCAAACCTGGTTTCTTGGAATTCCTCAAGGTTTGAGAAAAATGCACACATGTTAAACTCACACTGGAACTACAGTGCAGTGTGGAAACGGTGTCATGAATATATCTTCTCACCTACAGCATCGCCAGGAGACCAGCAGTGACCGAATGACTTTGTATGGCCTGATGATGAAACCTATCCAGAGATTCCCTCAGTTCATTCTGCTCCTCCAGGTATGACGGATTCTTATTTTAAAAGGGAACTACGGCCATTTTCAAAATTCATACATGTTATTCATATGGTGTAAGACTGTCCAAAAATACAAACATGAACATCTCTCTGTCAAATCTCAAAACTAGAGTGCTAAAACTCAAATGTCTGACATCACCAGATATAAAATCTGGAACGGCTCCATAGACAATGGACTGAAATGTTATAGATGACACTGAGAGCAGCCTGGGCAATTTTTTTGAGTATACAGGTACAGTTTCTCTTTCAGAACTGAAAACACTGCAATAGAAAAAAATCTCATTTGGGTTTAAAAAAGAAAACAAACATTCTGTTCACAAAATCCATCTCCCATTCATTGTCTATGGAGCAGCTACAGACTTTATACTTGATGACATCACAAGTTATGGACTAACTTCTCTGGTTTCTGGCTTTGAAAGAGTGAAGCTCATGTTCACAAATATTGATTGAACTTTCTTAGGCCATGGAAATAACATATTGGAATTAGTCATTTAGGTGCTGTTCCCATTTTAAGCTCCAAACTGCGGCATACAGAAGACAGTGTAGTATATTCATTCACCAGCAGAGGGAGGTCCATACACATAAATCAAGGCACACAAGGGGATGTGAGGGAAATGCTCTGAGGGGCAACGGTTTCCTCAGATCTTTTTTTAATCCTGCCCTAGCATATTTAATTTTCCTGTGACTCTTGCAGAAAACCTCAGAAAAAAAATAGGACACTGGCTCGCTTTCTTTTTTAAGTATGAAAAAAAAGAGTATATCTATTATCAAAACATATTATATGTTATATGGATGTGTAGGAGAGGGCATGCTTTCAAATTCTGTTGCACACGGATAAGCAGTTTTTTCTGTTTTTTCCTTCCCATTAGTGAAACTAAAAAGCTGTTAGAAAGCACTGGGAGATTGGTCTTCAGTGTGTATGACTGACTAGAGTCTGACTTCTCTGTGCATCCTCATCAGGACATGCTGAAGAACACACCAGTTGGTCACGCAGACCGGCTGCCCCTGCAGATGGCCCTGACCGAACTGGAGACACTGGCAGAGAAGCTCAACGAAAAGAAGAGAGAAGCCGACCAGCGCTGCGAGATCCGTCACATTGCAAAGGCCATGAACGAGCGCTACCTCAACAAGGTCCGCCCGCAGCTCTGTGTGTGTGCCCACCCTGACGTGCATTTGTTGTTAGTTTGAATTGTACAGCATGATGCTGTAGCTGGGTGAGGTACACGTGTTTTGAGTTTTATGAGGCACTCATTGCTCAGTCACTGTGCACATTTTTGGCTGATGTTTGATTCTTTTAGCATATGCTGTGGCATTTCACTCTGTCCTAGTGTGGGCGGCCATCAGGCACTTGAGCTTCACATTTTCTCAAGTATTCTCTTGCCTGAATAGCATATTCTTAGCACATGGCTTCACACACAATACCCAGCTTTACCCAAGGTATAATTATTTGTCTATCTGCAGCCACCCACTCCGTCATCTGTGTAGAAACATGTGTTTACAGGATACCCTGCATGGGGCAGAGAAGTCTTGTTCCTCATGGCCTTTAATTGCTGAGAGTCACTGTTCATAGCTGCCATATATTATATGTTGTAACCCAAAGTGGATGGTTAGAGAATGACAGGAAATATAGGAGAAGGCAGAGCAAGATGACAAGGCTCTAGGCCAGACTGAATTTAAGTTAAAAAAAAACTAAAAAAAAAACTGCTGAAATGCATAAGGACTGTTTGTGTGAACTAATAAAGCCTAGTGAGATCGGAGTACTCTTGGTCTCTGTATCGTTCACATTTTACTGAATTCCTATTCAATTGGATGCTTGCAAATGATCTGTACATGTGATGAAAGAGTGCAGGTTACAATTAAATTAAATAGACATACCTTTAACCAAAACATATAATAAGACCTAGTATTGCTTTTTTTTAATGTTTATTTTCCTCCCAAATAAATTCAATATTAAAAGCAACCATTTTTTTAAATTGAAATCTTTCCAGAAATGTACCAACTTATCATCCTTATCCCTTAGCTTCTGAGTAATGGCAGCCGCTACCTGATCCGCTCAGACGACATGGTTGAGACGGTCTACAATGAGCGCGGTGAAATCATCAAAACGAAAGAGCGACGCCTCTTCCTGCTCAATGATGTTCTCATGTGTGCCACGCCCAATATCCGGTAAGAGTGACCACAAAACCAGATCTGTTCTTAATCTCCCCCTTAATGTGCACCTTCTCCTGTCCTTTGGCGCAATATCCTGTAATCTTTAAACCATTTTACAAAATTAGAAACTAATTGTGTGTATATTTTCACTTTGCCTACTGTAGGGAAAGTTTAATATAACAGGATTTCCTGACAGTTAAAGTCTGGCTTAAAGTGAACTCTACTCAAATGTAACTTAAGTGTAGAGAAAGATGGTAAGTACTTGTATGTAACTGTAACCTAGGGGTGACTTTTTCCCTCAGAGTTCGTAGCTTTGGACTGATATGTACCCACTGTGGCTTGCTATTTAGCCAAACGTGATGGAGAGTCAATTCCTTGGCTTTTCAGCTACTGTCCTGTAATTGTGACATGTTGGTCACCACATACTGTCTCTGGGAAACCATGCAGTTACTTTAAAAAAAAAAAAAAGAAAAAAAAGAAAAAGGGGATTTCTAGATGAGCGACATTTACTTCCTCTTATCTTTCAAACATGGTATCCACAGTCCTTCTCCACTACACTGATGTACATTTTTCTCTTTTCCTACCATCACCTTTTCTTGCACTCATATTTCCTCCTCACACAGTATAGAAGAGACATTCATTCGTCACAAACAAGGTGTTAAGAACAATAAGAACCAGAGCCACTTCATCACATGACCTCCATCTCTTTCGGCTCTGTCCAGATGTCAGGATGGCAGTGGGAGCGGCAGTGGCAATGCCCCCCTCGACCAGAAGTTCCTTCTAAAGTGGAGCGTGCCTTTGAGCTTCGTGGAAGTGCTAGAGTTTGGTTCCAGCGAAGACATGGCCGAAAACAGCCGCTACCCAACTTCTCATTCTGGGGAGAAGGTGGTTATCAACGCAAAGCCAAGTATGAACCACCTTGTTACATTCTGTTATTGTGAATCAGCTGTCCTGTCTGTCTGTCTGTCTGTCTGTCTGTCTGTCTGTCTGTCTGTGGTGCCGTTTCCGTCTCTGTCAATGAGGCGACAATAGGTCTGTTAGAAAAGGTGATAGAGTTCAATTCGCTAAGTTCTTAGAGTGCCAAGTATGTCATGGGTATTTCAGCCTCAGGGATTGGAGCCAACAGCTGCTGGTCAGTTAACTGCTTGCACTTGATGACTGGTTAATAAAGTTTTAAACTTAGGTAATTATCTATGCTTGTGCTGCAACGATTAGGCCACTTAAAGATGAGTCGATCAACAGAAAAATAATGACCAACTATTTTGATAATCGATAAAGCAATTTTCTTTTTAATACAATAATGGCAGATAATGCTGTTTTCAGCCTCTCAAATATGGAGATGTCCTGCTTTTCTCCGTGTTATAACATATTAAACTGAATATCTTTGACTTTTGGACTGACAAAACAAGACATTTAAAGACATCCCCTTGGACTTTGAGAAACGGAAGGACATTTTTCTGACATTTTCTAGAGCACATTGATTAATCTAGAAAATAATCGTTAGTTGCAGCCCAAGAGTATATAACCTGGAGATTAGACATTGTCAAAGGGGTTTCAAAGTATAGCTTTCTTTAGAGCTATAATTATCAATATTACTTGCAGTATTGCAAAAGTGATTAAACGACTTGAGTTGCACAATTTTAATAAACTAACAAAACTCGTTGTTTCCTACATTATGAAATTATGAATACAAAGATAGTTGATTCTTACTGGACATTCACAGATATTTCTAAAATTGTGTCTGTGCTGCACAAACCATCAAGCCCAGCCTGAGTTTGTATTTTTTCCTACTGCAATCCTCTGGTCTACTGGCTGCCGAGTCCAATGATTTCAGTCTTTCCACCGGGTTCTCCTCTGTCACAGACAGCTGCTCAGCCACTTTAAAAGGCCAAGATCAGACACACAAGAGGCATAACCAAAGTATATATTTTTGTGGTCACGGCACTGCAGTTTTTATTCTAGGATTTATATTTCTTTTGTGTGTATGTGTTTGTACCGAGGTAATGTGAATAGTGCACATTGCTGGGCTGGTGAGTGCTTTCATTCTGTACCATCGCTGCTCTGTCAAAGGTCTTGTATGTATTCAAGATGAGGTCAAAGGCTCAGGCTGTCAATAGCCAATCCTAGTGGGCTGGAATCACTACCCCTGAAAAACACACTGCACTCTCTCTCACCAACAATCTCTCCCTCTCCGTCTGCAATACAGTTACATAATGTTCAGTCTTTTGCAGCCGGGTGTCACAGTGTCACATTTATCTTTTAATAAATCCTGCAACGTTGATGTATGTGTCGTAACGTACAGTCCACCCGCTATTTTTGATTGCTACACTTTCCCGCTCTTCTACAGCCTTAAAATAGTTCACCCCTCTTTTATACCCTTTTCCCTTTACCTCCACTTAAGCCCCCACGTAGTGCGCTCTCTATTGCAGACATCGACTGCCAGGCCACATGTCTCCCTCTGATACTTCACTGAGCTCTTTGCAGATGGCAGGAACAGACCTGAAAACATCTGGTCTGACTGTAGGGGTTTTCCTAGGGCTGCAACTGACAGACAGGTTCACAGCCTCATCACGATGTGATGATACATATGCATGAACACTCCTTATAGGCCTGAGGAAGGCCATATGGGTCTCAAATATATTGTTTTGTTCTTACAAATAGCAGTCCATTGAATTGATGACAATTAAGTGTCATAGAACTGTTAAATCCCTTGGCTGGACTGCATTACCATATTAGTCCACAATTACTTGCTGACCTTCACTCAGTTCCCTCGCTCTTTAGTTATTACCCAACCAACATCAGCTCTGTGTGTGTCACTGGGTATGTGTGTGCATTGTTCAAGAACTTTTAACAAGTGGAAACAATTGTTTCTCAGTCAGCTGTGTGCAGCCAAAAGCAGCTCAGTGACCAGCCTGCTAGAAGACAATGAAAAGGCTCTCCGCCTCTTTTGTGTCTCTCAGCTTAGTTCAACTCTTCTCCACACTGCATAGCAGTCAGACCACCATGCAGCCCGGTCATCTCAAGTTACGTTTTCCTGCTGCTTTCAGTCAGTATGTAATTTGTAGATAAATTGTTTGTTTTTAGGAAGTGTGTAATTGCTGGGATGACTGCCGTGTTTCCTATGATGCTGCCAGGCCTGTTTTGAAAGAAAAAAACTCGTGGCATTTGGCACTCTCACAAAGAGCCATTCAGGAAGTTGAACCGGGGTTGAAATGAGTTGCTGAGTGCTCGTTTTGTCTGTGGGAATGGTCAATTTAGTAGCGTCCTATCATTTGAACTATTAAATACAGACCATATACAGCAAAATATGGTAGAAAAAGAGGGAGAAAATATATACTGCAAGGCCAATGCAGACCCCCATCATACACAGATCACAAGGCTTGTTAACAGAAAGTAGAATAAAGAATTTAGATTCAAACTACATCCCTGTTTAATTTGAACTCAAAAACATGCACAGGGATATTGAAAAATATGTAGTTCAATCACTTTTCTGTTATTCAACAATGCCTGTATTAAGTCTTAGGAGTCTAAGATACTGTTGTAGTTGCACTTGCTCCAAGCACGGCACACTATAGAGCTAACATGACAGGTTTATTCAGCATTTCTGCCCTGACCTGAATTCAACCCCCTGGCTGAGACAGATGAGCCATGAAAATTGCATACAGAGCGATTGGAGAAGGCAGATAATTGAAATGAAAACAAAAGTGCACAACACACTCCAACAACACATTTCTCATTTGCTCTTCTTAATGGTTTATGTAAATAAACATGACCTATAGATGAAGGATGGCTATGATATGATCCAGTGACAGGAATGAAATCACAAAGAGGTCATTGACCATGAAAACATCAATGAAATGCAAAAGCCATACACACGACTGTAGGCCTGCTGTGTTCTGAGTGAGCTCATGCATGTGTAAGGATGACAAAGAATGTGTGTGTCTGAGCAGCATCTTGTGTACAAACTCAAAGGGAGACATTTTTTTAGTACTTCTCCCAGAGACCACCTGCAAATGGCGGATTTTGGAAATGCACAAACTGGCGTAAAGTGTCCCATGAAAGCCCAGTCTGCGAGACCTTCAGCAGAGGACTGGACTAGGTTGCCATGGAGTCGCAGCACCAGGCAGACTGCGACTATTGTAGAAGAAGACAAGGAGGAGGGAAGGAAGGAAAAGGAGAAGCGAAAGTAGAATGGCAGAAGCAAACAAAGTCATTTTGGTGCCAGAGACTCTGTTGCGGTTTAACTGTTTGTTCACCGATACACGCTGTCTACGGTTAATGTTGTGTGCACTAAAATGTTTTCAGTTAGGTTTTAATCGGAAAGAGCCCTGTGCATGTTTATTGAGCCATTTGATCGAATGACCTCAATAACTTTTCAGTTGACAATTTTGGCCAACTGAAAGGCATTCACCCGGTGCTCTGTACAAGCTATTCTTCATGATTATCTTTATGAGAGTGAGAGAGATAGAGAGGCAAAGGCCTGTACACACAAAGCAAACCATTGTTTCCTTTTGATACACATCAACAACACCTCTCTCATCGCAGATGAGGCAAATACCTCGGACACATTTCCAAGTGGGAAGTTAAGCTGAGGCTGGGGGATACACATAAAAAGCAACACTCGGTCTACATGTTTTGGTTAAAAGTATGCCCATTTAATTGGATTGTTCACCAGCGTTCTCTTCCATCACATGTACAGATCATATGATCGCATCCCAATTACATACAGATTCAGTAAAAGTACAATCCTCTTTTTCAGTTAACCAGCAGATAGATCTTATTAACACCTTCTGCTAGTTTTTGTTAGCCAGCTGGTACAATGTGTGATGTAGCTTAATTGAGCATGCTAATTGAGGAGTTTCCATCTATCTATTTCCATGCATTCTTTATTATAAAACATTTCTTTTGTACATGAGTTGCTCACTTTAAACTCTAGATTCACACACAGTGCACATTGTTGGCTCTAATTTGGAATTACCTTTCCCCATTAGTTAACTTGCTAGCTACCTAACTCACCACATGACAAACATTAATAGATTTATTCGGTAAATAATTGATTTAGTCTGCTTAAGTAAAGTAAATGTTTGTTTCTATCTTCGTGTGACATGGTAATTACAGTTTATATTTCCTTTTTATACCCGTTAATTCCCATGAATTTGCCATCATTTCCTGTTAATTCCCATGGCAAATTTCCACCTTGAATATTCCAGGAATGTTGCAACCCTCAGCATAACTATTGCAGCATACATACAGTAGGTACACAAGTAAAGAAAAGAAAGGATGATGTATGCTGAAATGTCAAAAAACGCAATATTTGTGTAGCCTCTGAAAGCCAACATCATGGTGTTCTTGAACAAGCAGCACACTGGTGAGAATCACTGCAAAGTTTACAGAGCTGTCGTCGCTCCCTGTGGGAGACTGATTGATTGGCCTTTATTGATCTTTGTCTTTGTTTGTCCAATTTCAACTGATTTTCTCACCATCAGCTATATAGGTCTCAGCTCAATTTTCTCTGCTTCCTGTCAATCTCGTAGACTTTTATTCACCGCTCTCTATGTAGGATTGTAGTCACTGCTATCTATGTGTTCAAAACAGGACTTTCACTCACCGTTTTAATATGAATCAATTAAAGCTTTGTAACGAGCTTTTCGTTTTGCTGTTTTTAAAATATTTTTGCTTTTGTGTGTTTTCTGCATAGACAAGCTGTATATGGGTCCCGGACAGTTGTACCAAGATCTGCAGAACCTGATCCACGACCTCAGCATGGTGAACCAGATCTCCAGCATGATCAGCAGCCTCAAAGGCAACTACCAGGTACTGTATGACTGCGCTAAAAACAAGCAACAGTCACATCAATTCAACTCAATACATGTCTATAATAATAAACTTTATTTATACAGCACTTTTCAAAACAAAGTTACAAAGTGCTTTACATGACACAATGTACAGGACTGCAATGACATAAAATCAGACAATTACAACAAGTTTAAGTAGAAATAAAATACCCAGAAGTAATATAAGGGCCCTTTCACACCTATCTCCGGACCAAAATTACAGGTGCAAAACCTCCCCCGGACCACGGTGCGGACCTTGCTCCGGCGAAAAAGAGGGGATCCGGATCAAATTGAACCATGGTCCGTTCCGTTTCTAGTGTGAATTTTTCTGGATGGTTCGGACTTGCGTACAAATTCCAGGAGGTTTTGGCAGGCTAGCGCTACGTTATAAGAGTAGGGGCGCTGTGTGTGCAGCGAAAGAGAGATTCTAAAATTCTAGTCTTCATTGTCCCTTGGGGGAACTTTAATTAAAGTTCTTATGAAAATAAAATGTCATCACATTTAATCCAGATAAGCATCAGTTAATCATGCCTGAAAGGGAATAAATATCAAAAAAGGTCGTCACAAAGGCGACTGAATATGAATATACATAAATCCCAAATCTAATTTGTTATGAATAATTGAGTATCTGTATTATGTTTTTAGTATTTTGACTAAATATGAGTTGAATAGTTATACTGTGTCTGTTAATATTCTTGGAAGCTTGCCATAAGTTGACATAGACAAATGTTCCTACAGAATACCTCAGGACTTTTAAAATCACATTCATCATGTTTCCTCTCAGAAGTCCATAAGGGCTGGGCTGTTAGGAAGGCGTGTAATGGTTAAGCTGTAGAATGTGCCGGCGTGGGCAATTTGTCTCGGGAAGACTACAAGTCTCTTATGTCTTGATTTTCACCATTCAAGCCTGTCATATCATGTGGCCACACATACACACGCCTTTCTGTGCTGTTGGGATGGAGGTTTAGTTTGCAGAGCACAGCATGAGTGTGTGTGTGTGTGAGGGGCTGTGAGGGGCTGTGTTTGTGCTGTAGCGGTCCGCCTGTCGGAATCAGAGTGGGAGGCAGAGTAACAGAGAGTCTCTCAGAGAGACATGTGTCCCAGAGATGGAGGGAGGGATGGAGAGATCGATGGGAAAGGAAAGAAAAAAGCAGGGCTGAGCTGTTTGAGCTGCACACTGCCAAGCATTCTCCTCAACACTACATTTTTTCTTCAACACGGTATTCTAATTATAGATGTACAGAAAGGCTCTTCATGCAGTTTGGAACCGTGGATTGAAAGGTCAATATTATATATTGACCAACTGACCAACAATATATTATTGTTTAATTAGTTTAAATTAGTGATGGCACTGTAAAAGAGAACCTTCACCCCTAAATTGACCATTTCTATACCAATACATTACCCAGTGTTACCTTGAATTTGTGAAGAAAACTTCTTTCATGGCTCCACGTGAACGAAGAAACCTCCATTTACAATTTGTCAAGACTGTTCTCCATTTTTTGGATTCTTTGTTCACCGTGGGGGCATGCAAGAAACACAGAGTTTTCTTCAAGAATTCCCAGTAACACAGGGTGAGTAATAGAAATGGTCATATTGGGTTGAAGTTTTCCTTTCAGGCAAAATTTCTGATTGCTTCCATCAGAACTGAACAACTGACAATGTATAAAGCAGCCTACACTGATTGGCAAGAAAAGTACATATTCCACTACGATATAATGTAATTAAGATGTTCCGTTTGGCGAGAGACTACTACTCTATTGTTGTGATTATTCAACCATACAGTAGCGTTTTATTATATTTACATATCCAGAGGAGCAAAGATACTAGAAACCAAATACAGTCCAATATAATGCCGTCTAATACAAAAACATCACATATTGCAGCCTTACAAATATGTGTTTAATCTATTGTATTGTATTGTGTTGCATTGCAGTGACGTTTTTTTCTATTTTTGTGTCACTCAATATAAATGAATGTAATGTCTTTTCATTCTTATTCTTATTATTGTGCTCGTCACTAAAGCTTTTTTTCTCTCCCACTCCCATTCTTTTCCCCCTTAATTTCATTACCCTTTTCCTCCTTCTCTTTCTATCCCTCCAATATCCTTGTGTACAGAATGTAAACCCCACAGTGGCCCATGATTGGGTATCAGGTCTCCAGAGGCTGATCCTGAAGAAGGAGGAGGAGATCAGGGCAGCTGACCGGTGTAGGATCCAACTCCAGCTGCCTGGCAAACATGACAAGTTTGTGTTTTACACACACCTATACACAACTCTTACAGCACAAACAACATTTTAACAGTCTCAGCACTGGCCCCCACATCCTCGTCTTGTTCATCCTTTGTCTGTCTTTATCCCCTTTTATCCTGCTTTCTTGCTCTGGCCTCCCAGCTACTCTGTGTGCCTGTACCTTTAAGAAAGAGTATAAGGGCACATTTGGTTATTTGAACAAACAAGTTTCCCCACCTGCTCTAATCTAAGGCATGCATTCCAGGGGAGGAAATGTGCATCAGTGTTTCCAACCAAAAGTCTACCTAGTGCTGCAGCTGTTGCTGAACATGTCACACATTTACACACACTATTATAGTCTTCACATGGTCCCTCAAGGGTGCATCTTGTGTTGGCTTTTTCACACACTCACTCTCTCTCTCTCTCTCTCTCTCTGTGTTACTTCCGCACTCCATCCCTCATCCCTGCTGCATTTAGCTGGTGAGATTATCCACGGGTATGTCTGGAAACACAGCTGTGCCTCTCATTCCTTCCCTGATCCTTAAATCGCAAAACACACAAAACACAACACTTCTGCCAGTGACAGGAGTGATGCATTTCAAACAGGTCACCGCCACAAACCCACATGATGTCTCCATGAGCTGCTGATAGAAGTGATAATTGACATCGACTTCTATGGCATTTGTGTCACAATCTGTCTAGTCAGTCAGTATTGAATTGGAAGAATCATGTGCCCCCCCTCAGCTGGTATTCAACCCAGAGCTCTTTTCAGTTGACCCTATTGGGTATTTTACTGTTAAAGATGCTTAGCAGTGGATTGGTGTGTATGCAAGAATACTCAAACTCTGCTTAGAGAAATGTTAACGCAAAGTCAGGCTCTATGGTTGCCAAAGTGTTGGCACATCTCGCAGTACATTAATCATTCAGTATCATTTTGTTAAAGCGTCTCTCATGTTGGGTTCACAAACACTCTGGTCCATGAAAATACTTTTTTAACGATCTTATGTGATGACTTTTATGTAGTAAATTATTAACTTCCAACTTTTCTTAACTTCAAAATGCATATTTGAATCTGTAGTACACTGGGGGTGACAGTGTAGTCCCATACAGATGGTTAGGATTTTTTCATTTGTAATAAACAAAATGATAAAAACGTTGTTGTTACGAGTTTTTAATTCTGACTTCCTGTCAACACCGCTGTTGTGCTAAGTTATCACATAGATCTTTAAAAAATGTAATAAAATATGTGTAGTAAATCTAGCAGGACATTGAAAAAAAGTGGAGGCACTAAAAAAAGTTTGTCACAAAATATCTCCTGAAATGCATTGATCGTATATTTGTGATATAGATATAAGAGTGTTAAAGGTGGACATGTTCTAACCATAAGTGTTTTTGTTTTGTATTGTTTGTGTTTTGTATTGGCAGGTTGGGTAAACCCACCTACTTCAGTGCAGTGTTCAATACTCTCAGCCCGGCCATCAAACAGTCATGGATCACTAACTTGCAGATGGCTAAGCTGGCTCTAGGTACAGTGCACCGCCTCTGTCTCAGTTGCACAATTGTTTTTTAATTGTGTATCCATGCATTCATACAATATGACGGTTTACTTTATTGACTTATGGGTACACTATGGTTATCCAAGTGACTACTGTCCAACAGCTTTGGATAGTAGTTGTTAGGTGAACTACATATTACAACCCGATCTAATGAAAAAAAAGATTATAAAAAGAAAAGCTGTACACAAATATGTTTTAAAGTAATTCTAAGTAAGGTGATAGTTTCACAATGTGACTTCTGGACTCTTTTTTTATTCTGAAGACGGATAACTTGTGGTTTAAAAACACTTACTGCATACAATATCGGATCAAGTGCTATTTGTGTGTGTGTGTGTGTGTTTTACCTCAGAGGAGGACAACCTGCAGGGCTGGTTCTTTGCAGAGGAGGATGGAAATCAGATCAAAAAGCAGAAACACCCTCTATTACTTCGACAAATGCCTGTGGTCATGTCAAAACTACAGGAGTTCAAGGTGAGACTTTTTCCTTTTAATATAAGTTTCTTAGATGAAGACGACGAGTCATTAACAATAGGTTGGTTAGAGCGTGGTGCCGTAAGGTTTTTAGGGTTAGTTTGTGTGTAGATTGGAGAGCATGGCTAGTTTGATATACCTGTAGGTCTTTGACAATATTAAGTCCAACATAGTAACCTCTAATGTGCACGTTGGCTGGTTAGCTTTGTTGGTTACAGCGTAGTCATAAAAATGTTAATGTCTTGGGTTCGATCCTCTCACGGGTCAGTGCTCACATTAAAACTCTGACATGTGGCCAGTTAACCTATAGATTACTAACAATGACATAACATATGATGTGGTATGTGATGTTAAATGTCACATTTGTTGAGGTGGCATCCTAAAAACAAGCAAATTGACCCAACGATTTCAAAAGTTTGTGTCATTTAATGGTGATATATTGTGTGTTTGTGTGCGTGCGCGCTAAATATCACGCTGTATGTCATTACAATATTTACTGTACTCTGTATACCAAGACTGACTGATCAATTCGGTCAAAAAAGTTGCTTATGAATTTATAAGTTGGCCGGTTAGCTCAGTTGGTTAGAGCGTGGTGCTAATAACGCCAAGGTCGCGGGTTCGATCCCCGTACTGGCCACGTAACATTTAGATCACTAATGACACTCTTGACACTAATTTAAAAAAACTGGACACCTGTTTTATTTATTCTGTTAATTCCTACATGGTGACTTGATGCTCTTCTGATTTTATTTCTTCATCACCCTCTCTTATTTCTTGCCGGTCTGTGACAGGTGGAATGTGCTGTTCATAATCCAGAGCCCCACATCAACACTGAGAGCACAGCAGATACTCCCGTCGTGGGCCATGGCTGTGTCTGGGTGAGACATTTTTCCTATTGTTCAGAATAGAGACACTGTGTTAGTTTACATTTCAACAATCACACAAAATGAGAGTTTAATCCAACATTTATAGTGGCTACCTACAATAATATGTGGTTCTTCCGCCCAGAGCGAGAAATAAAATTGAAGTTCTATAGAAAAACATTCATGGGCTTCAATCCTGAAATCTAAGTTTTGGCCTAAAGGATTTAGTTAAGTGAGTTGAGTGGCTTTAACAACTGTTTATTGGCAAATGGTCTCACAGTCCTCTTATTTTCAGCACCTAAGATTATTTAAGTTGAACCACTTTACCGTCAGTGAGTCTGGCTAAGAGCAGTTTTTGACTATAGTGTGTTAGCTGAGCAGATGGTCAGCTTTTGCTGTTCTTCATTTAAAGTGTTTAATGTTGCCCTGAGAAAAACAATCTGGGTTTGACAATGATTGCTTTAGTACTTTTCTCAAAATAAACTAAGATTGTCATTACCATGGTAATCACTGCTAATGCAGTGATTTTGACCATCAGGGAAAGCTTTGGGTCTGTTAAAGATATAAACATCACTCTAGCTGGTTATTTTCATGGTAAGGGAAGATATAAACTGTTGCCGAAAGATGTTAAACTGAAACATGATTTTTTTTTTAAAGTTCTTAGATGTTAGTTGTTTTTTAACATAAATGAATGTCTTAGGAGATAAATATTGGTATATACAGTATAGTTTATATTATAAATTTGGTGCGTGCTTTTAGGAGTACTTCAGTCGTATGCTTATTTGTTAAGTGATGTTTGCTTTAATTTCCTATGCTGTGCTTTCCGTGCTGGGTAACTCTTAGAAAGATGTTCAGTCTTAACTGGGTTAAATGATTTATTTATTGGTATTTAAGCGATAGGACTACATACAAATGTTTATCTTTGTTCAGGTTGCAAGTTGCACCAACCAGATGGGACAGATATCCATAGTGGCCATGCAGAGCTCCAGCCCGAAGGTGACTGAGTGTTTCAATGTGGAGTCCCGTATCCTCTGCATGGCCTACGTCCCTGCAGAGCAACCCCAGGAGAACGACGAGAAGGTCCCCGAAAACAACAGTGCGAAGGCCAGTGATTCTCCCAGTGTCTGCCTGGGCATGGAGGAGGGCAGGTACAGCACTAAGTGAACTTACAACAGTGTGCCTTTAATATTGTTTAAAGTAACAATAAACATTTCAATTATGCATCCATAAATTATAAACATCAGGTTTTAATTATGCATGTTTTAGTGGTAAATGTCAGGATCAGAGAACAAGGGCGTCTTTCTAGACTTTTCATTAGTAGTACAGCACGAGATCAAACAAAGTGGCCAATATATCTATATAACTTGAATAGACGATAATGCAATGTAGCATTCAAAAGTACCCTTGCTGTGTCCGTCTGTAGGTACTTCATGCAACAGGGCAGGGTGTTCTCTCTTACAGGTTGTTCAAAAGCACTCTTGTCATTTTAGAAAGTCACATCATCCATTTGTGCCCGCAATTGAAATTTTGAATTTCTTTTGGTGGAAGTATTCTCTCAGCACACATCTGAAGACATTTTCAAAATCAGTCAAACCGTTTGGCAGAAGAGGAAGTTTTTATTATCATACTATATTTAGTCTTTGGGCACATGGG
>CALSBV010012130.1:2566752-2593289 GCA_943590825.1 Bovichtus diacanthus
CCTATTTAGAACGTGGGGTAGTGATGACTTTAGCCTCTTGTGGTCGGAATAAGTATTACAACAATAAAGACTTACAAAAGAATAACCCCGTCAACAAAAAGGAACTTAGAAAGATTATCTTGGCAAAAAATGTTTTTCACCTGTTCTTAAGTCACAGGAGAGAAAACTTTTTAGATCAGATGTTGAAAATTGTTCTTCTCGCTTGCCCCTCAGGGCTTCCATACGGGGCAGTTTAGTAGATAATTGTGGTTTTAATAACCCTCGTATATCTGTTGGAAAGTTAAGAACAGAGGTGGATTTGTTTGTTGTTGGGGAGATTTTTCCGAGAAGCAGCCAGTGTAAGCTGCAGTCTGCCTCTAGTTATTGAAGGTGCCTCATTTCCCTTCCTGGGATTTCTTCTTTCCATATCCTGAAATATGGGTGGTATTCCCTGTGTGTATTCTGGCCTGGTAAAGGGAATGGAAACACCTGCCATGAGTACGGAAATAGTAACGTTCCTGTGACATGCACTCACTAATAATCTGTTTAGCCTCATTAAGCTCATTATGTTGACCCACCTGCTTGTCTCGCTCTCTTTTCCTCACTGAGGACTTAGTACAGAGTAGTGACTGTAAGTTAAACAGTGGAGAGAGACAGAGAGGAAGTGGTGAGATGGATACAAAGAAATCACACGTTTAAGTGAGTACGTAATAAAAAATTAATCAAAGGTAGATGCATTATAAATGACAATGGTTAAAGTGTGTGCCAAACAAAATGCAGGACATACATTTACATTTCATGCCCCTTCATCACCACATTTTATCATAACCCTGTACTGACTCTTGTGAATGGACTCTCCTTTGCCAAATATAACTCCACCTACACGTAAAGCAATGTTTGGTGAGATTATGTAACCAGTGGTGATGGGAAAAAGCCCAGTTTATTGGTCTCCAAGCACAGAGAATTCAAAATTACACCCTGCACATATAAGAAAAATATTGCTGTTACACTAATGAAAGAAAGGCACATCAAGAGGTAAAGAAAAACGTATTCATAAATTTCATTTAATATTTATATACAAGATTAAACATCGGGAAATACTACCTTCTGTGTGTTTCATGTTTTGACTACACCTGATAGTCTCATTATATTAGGTGCATTTGGCCCAAAAAAAAATCCATTGTTTCATATTCTCTGCTGCCTATTGTATAAATGTGATTCTTTTGATTCCATTTCGATGGTGAAACATAATATGTCCCAGACATTACAATCACAGGCAATGCATGGGCTGCTGTAGTCTAAACAGACTTTCTGAGGGTTGATTGCTTCTCAAAGTGTTTTCTAGTTTGTAGTCACACAGAAAACACACCCTGTAGCCACTCTCATGTTTAGTCTGGTTTTAAAATGTCAATAACAAATCAGTATACTTTGCTGTTGTGCAATTGTGTCTTTTGCATTTTTCTAACGTAAGCGTTCTCTCATAGGTAGAGGGCAACCTGCAACACAAGAGCCACAGAGTTTTAAAAAACCCAGATTATTTAAGATTTAAGATTTCGTGCTCCTGCACTTTAGCTCGTTGAATGAGACCTCAAACAAACTTTCACCGGGGAAAAGTGCACCGCTATCAGCTACAGAACATTAAACAGCATGCCAATACCACTTTGGTCCATTTTGATGCTGGTTGAAGAGTAAGGACCACAACTTTCAGTCATTTGTTTTTAGACTGATCTCAAATGTAATGTTTACATACATTCACTCTTCATAAAGATTATTTGTTACTTTGGCAATAGACATCCTCCCTCAGGCTGGATTTCTTATAAATGTGCAGTAGGTAATGTCTAAGTCCTGTCTCCCACATCCAGAAGCAGCTGGAGGTCCACCAGGAAGAGGGCATGGTGGTGTCCCACATGGTTGTGGCTGGGGTAGGCATCTGGATCGCCTTCAGCTCCGGCTCCACTCTGCGCCTTTTCCACACCGAGACCCTGGAGCACCTGCAGGACATTAACATTGCCACACCTGTCCACAATACTCTGCCTGGTAAGATATATGTAACTGTCATTTCTAGAATGGTATTATATTTCTAAATATTTGAATAACTGGGAATACCATTAAGCTTTTCAAGGCACTCCTTAGGCTCATCCCACAATGAGCCTAAGTATGAATTGTTTGGAGAAAAACACACCTTTTCCAGGGTCAATCTTTCTGCCGATAAACAGATTTGTAAAAGAGTTTAGTAACGCCCAAGTTTATAGTGCAAATATTTAGTAGCAAAGGCAGAATTTAGTCAGCCTACATTGCGACATTACTTTGTTTTACTGTTTTTCTTTCCTCTGCATCCCATCCCCAACATTTTTTATTTTCCACGACAGTCCTGGAGGTTTAACACGTTAATTGAAAAACATTAAACACGCAAACATCAGCTGCCTGTTCAACCTGCTGATGCTATTACTTTTCTTTCTTGTAGGTGGTTAAAAAAATCTATATATTTTTGAATCCTTTATGGTTCATTCCACACAGTAACTAATAACACACACTGCAGTGTAATATCTAGAGCCTTGTGGTTCCACACATGCTGTCATGGTGATTCTGTGTTCTTACCACCTTTACCTCTTCAACAACCGCTGCCTCTCAGTTTTCTCTGCCTGCCCTTGACTGTCAATCAGTAACGTGATCTGTACGCCTGACGGAGACTGAAACCTTTTAGAGAGTGTCAAACTGTCTGACGAAGAACAGCAAAGAAAATTGTTCACTCTTTTGATATCCGATCCTGTGATCAGCTAGTCAAATATACTTATTCAGATACAGCCCGGCGGACTTGTGGAGTGTGATGCAGGTCCTTTAATGACCTCATGTTGTCAAAGTGCTGTCAGTAATTAGCTGACATCAGTGTTCTGCTCATCCACACAGCTCTTGTTGTGGCAGATTTGTCATGCTCTCGCCCTCCTTCAGTCTAAACACTGAATCAGGAACCTCTCATTTTGTCTCTATTCATAGCGTTGCATAACGAAAACTTTTGACCCCGTCAAGTCATATTTAGGGAAACTTTGTTGGCTCTGGAAGGCGCTGAACACTTGTGAAAACAAATAATGGGACATCCTTTTGATTAGTGGCCAAACAACAGACATCATGAATTATTACTTTGGAATATACTGCATATTTCCATCTGGGCTACTGGAGTTCATCATAAAATAACATTCCCTTAGATATCTGAAACGTTAATGGTATCAAAGATCAAGAGTTTGGTTTGGAACTCACTAATATGTTAATAAATCCATCACTTAAAAAGCAGAAATAACATGTTCTCCACTAAATATAAACTGTTAGGACAGATAAAACCACACCTATCTAGATTAAACATAAACAACAATGTGGGAGTGTCTGCGGGCTGACTCGTGAGTGCAGTAATGCTGATGAGAACAGTGGTTTGTTCCTGCTTTGAGGAGCGATTTACTGTACTTACATCATTCCAGCATAATGGCTCACCTTTGATCTCTGACTGTGTAAAGCACTGCAGATGTAAACCTGTCATTACCAGGTTGTGATATCTGCAGAACGGCGTCAGAGGACAGACCAAATGAGCCATATTTCACAGACGATTGGTCACAAGATGAGTCTAACTCTGGGGAGCAAATACTTGTTTGGACATTAGTTTTGTTACTATGGCAATTGTCGTCATCACAGTAGATGGTATTGTATTTAGTGTGTGGCAGTTGGTTGTGAAACAGTTCCCTGCCGTGTGTGTTTAAGCCAAACGTTGTCGTTGTCAAACCAAATGACTGTTAGTGTGACTATTGTCCCAGGCTGAAGTCATCCTGCTGCTGCTTCAGATCTTGTAATCTTCTGCGTTACATCAGCTTGACCCAGAAACACACAGCCTATTAGGATGGTTGTAGTTTTTTTGGGGTTATATTTTTTTTTCTTGACGATTGCTTCTGTTGGTAGGAAGTCAGATTTTGCGCAGTCCAGTCGCTGCTGCGTTCAACTCTTTTTCCTCCGTGCAGAGTAATGCAGACAGCAGTGGTTTGGCGTACACTTCCTGTAGCATTCTTTATTATGTTGGAAGTTTGAAAACATTTTATTTAATTTTTTTTACAATCGACTCATTGCCTTCCTCTTGCTTGCACTGGGATTTGATTCTTAAATGAGGTTTTGAACTCAGCTTAGTTTTTTTTATGACAGCTGTGGTTTCATCTGTATGTGGATTGCAGTTAATGACAAGCCTGCAGTTGTCCTGTGCGATCTCATCTTCAGCATCATTAGCTGTGCTTAGCTCAGCTCGGCCTAGACTGTCTGCACATTTCGTCTTCAGAGGGACTTCTCTATTATCGCCACAAGGTAGCTATAACATTTGGAAAGGCATCAGAAGTATTTAGCGAAATTACAAAAGAGAAGGTGTGGAGGTTGTGTAACATCTGCAGAAGCAAGTTAGCTCTTTCGTCAGGCACTTCAAGCTGCATTTATTAATCAGCAGAATGTCAGATCTCATGTAATTAGCTGCTGGGAGATGGTTTTAAATACCACTTAGCTGTTGTAGCAGCTATGCATCCAACGCTGTGAAGGCTTAAATATAAACTGCCAAAAAAGAACAATCCACTCGCAGCTTTTAGTATCCATGGCTACAAGTTGTTCACTGTGGCACCATGGTTAGCAGCATTGCAGCACCGTCTGCAGAGAAAACCTATTCATGAACAGTACTGGCAACAGAACAAACACTGACTTTACAAGCACAAGTTTCCTTAAGGAAATGCCTAAATGCATGTAAAAATGTGAGACAGCTTGGAGGATCCGCACTGACTCGATATTGTGTGAGAATCTCACTCTGTTATGCAGTGTTTAGAGTTACAAGTGGAAGGCCTCTTTGTCAGACAGATGTGAATGATAAAAGCAGCCTGCTTCGGGTCCTCACTGTCCATATTAGCTAATAGGATCCATGCAACCGCAGAGGAAGCCAGTTCTGGTACAGACCACAACACATGAAAGCTTTCATCCTCTGGGCCTCGCCATTAAGCGCTCACTTCCTCCGATAACAATATTTGGGTCCCAGGACTGTCAGTTAGCATGGAAATCAAAAGTCCACCTGTCTGCCGCTCTTTCTGTAGTCTGTTGTGATCTGTGCTTTTCCAGAACGCTCCACGGTGGCGTTTATCACCGCTGCCTGCTGCTGTGGAGCGGAATGAGACCAAAAAATGTGCTGTTTCTGCACAAACTCGGATGTAATTGGAACTGCCAACTAAACAGTTTAAACAGGAGTCGCTGCCTGCAATCAATGAGCCGGAGTCAGTGTGATGGCTCTTTCATCTGCAATTTTGTGCTCCATTAATGTTCATTTATTAAGACACAAGCTAAACAATCATATCCGAAGTTGACAAGAAGTGACATTGTTCTGATATTTGAGCTATGATTTCTGCGTCCCGATTCTCCAGGAAGTCCACATTATTAAGGGGGGATATTGTATTACAGATTAAATCTTGGCTTGTCCACAGAACACACAATCCGGCTCACAATCGGAGACGTAGGGCGTTGTCTTCAGTGTGAATGCAGGAGGGGCTCCATAGGTGGGGTCATCCTTCTCATGTTCATGCATGTTGGAGCAATTCTGCTAACTCCCTTCATTGCAGACAGGAGTTCCTTATCCAAGTGCTAAACAAGCGGTGAGCTAATATGCTGTAATAGCAGTCATTTTCAGTGTAACTCAAAGCTAGTGTTTATTAAAGAATCCTATGCGGCTCATGTTTAAGAGTAATTTAGTGGTATTAGCAGTTAATTGGGTGATAATTACGGTATTGTGCAGTAAAAACATACTACTTTCGCTCCACATTCCCATGTCTTGATCTGATTATATAAATATACATTCCTCTGAGTTAGACATACAAATAGAATTGCACTTTGGATTTCCATATCGATGGATATATTTTATTGAACCTCTTTGGGACCAGGTGAGTCCCGCTGTATCTCTTTTCCAAAGTACAGCTGGACAAGGAATCCACATCAGGACAAGCCCAAACGCTGTGAAATAGTCACGACATGCTCATATTAAAGAAACAGGGAGGCAAATCAAAATGTAGATAAATTAACATTTGATAATAGTGAGAGTATCTTTCTCAAGAAGCACTTCAAAAGGCAGCCGTCCTCCATCAAAGCAGCCTGTACCGTGATGAGGATGGTGGCTGGCTGCTGTGCTGAGGGTCTAGTCCGCCTTTGTCTGCTGCTCTGTGACCTAAATAGGCAGCCATGCATGGCCTAATGGGAGACAAACATCAGGGGGGGCCAGTAAATAACACCTACAGCTATGCTTTTGTTTGTACGCCACCATTGTTGCACACATCCCAACAAGGATAAGACGCTCGGTGATACAAGGATTGAGATGACATTATAGGACTGGATGACGCACTGTGAAGAAGCTCCAGTTAAGACTTGTCTTCATGTGATCTTCTCCTTGGAAACATTTCAGATTGGTATGGAAATGAAGTTCCTCATGATCAGTGAGGTATACAGTGTATGATATTTTGTGAAATTAACTTTCTGGCTCACCTAATAAAAGCTAAAGGAATTTACCTGTTAGTGGGTAAGTCCACCACTCCATATCTCAATAACTATGAGATGGATTTTTATGACATTTTATACAGACGTTCATGTTCCCCACAGGATGAACCCTCCTGACCTGATCCCCTGACCTTTCCCCACCATGAGGTTCACGCTTCTGGTTTTTAGTGATGTCTTGATAACTATTGGATGAAATTTGGTGCATACATTCGTTTCCCTCTCAAAATGATTTATAATCATATTGATGACCCCCGGATCCTCTCTTTATGAAACGTTAGCACGGTAACAAGCTAAATTAAAATTGATCATGGTTAACATTATACCTGCGAGACATCAGTATGTTAATACTGTCATTACCGAAGTACATCCTCAAAGAGCAGTAAACATCTAATCTAATAAGAGAAAATGTGTGTGTGAATTTAGGACCTAGCTTTACAGTAGGAGTAATATAGAAGAATGGTGTAGCTTCTTGAGATAGAGACAGAATTTGTGCTGATCGGAGCTATTTCTAGACTGATATCGGGTATTATTGTAATGTTTGGGATTTGCTCCTCCCTCCTGCTGTTGGTTGTCAGGACTAAGTGCAGATCAAAGTGGTGCTCTGGTGTAGGATCAGGGCCAGAGTGGGGCCGTGTTGACGTTCACGTTGGGTTTATTTTAGTTCACCCTCTGGGTGGGGAACTCCAAATATTATGAAAGGAGGAAGTTGAGCAAGGCCCCCGACCAGCAGTCTGTGTGTTTCTGCTAACTCTGGGCCCTCATTAGAAGCACATGTGGGCTGGACTCAGGGCCCAGACGTTAACTGTACCTGCCCGCCTATCTGGCACAATTCCTGTAAGTCTGGCAGGATGGCGTGTGTGTGCCCCATGCAAAGGGTCAGCTCTAGTGAGGGGGGTCAGGCAAAAGAGACTGGCAGTAATTTTCCCTAAAGCCCAAGAGGATTACTTTGAGGGAGGAAATTCAAGTCAAGCTGTTACAGCAGTAATGACTCATGACAGTCTCGCCTCCCACATAGCAGGACCAAAAAGACTGTTTTTGCAAAACCCCAGATTCTTAATACAATCATAAAAAGATTATGATAAAAATGTCTTACTAGATATCATTTGTTGCACTGCTTATTCCTGACAAAGCTCCCATGTGGGGACGGTCTGAGATGTGTGCCAAATTCCTCATAATAAGTCACCTAACACAGCAAGCTGTCAGCAAGGCTGGTTTTATTGCCATGTGTGCTGAAGGGAGCTGTTAAACTAACAATCCCAACTTTGACAGTCCAAAGTGGCATCACAGTGATTTTTCTGACCAGGAGGGAAGGGAAAAGGTCAGGTCAGATTGTCCTGTTGGTAGCTGCCTCCGAGGCAGAGCTCCTTGCTTAATTACAGCATTACGCTTCACTCATTCTGTAACAAAACACTTTTGTGTGTGTTTGTTTGACTCAAAGCGGTGCATTTTTCTGTGTTCAGACGCTTGAAAAGAGCTGCTTTTATCCAGGCTCCTCTTTACGTTGCCCTGGAGACAAATAACCGTTGAACATCGGCACTGCAGAAATGCCCCCACCCACTGAAAAGATACACCTCCCTCCCTCCCTCCCGCGCACCACACTGTATTCAAGTGGCCCAGTAACTATGCAATTTTAATTTTTTCCAGGATACACATGAGCGCGGTGCATCTGTGTGAGGTCTAACAGTTCATGATTGACAATGTAAATCACTCAGGGCGGTAGAATATGTTTACCAAGAAACAGTTGTCAGCTGTGTCTCTCAATATTTAGAACGCAATTTGATTCATGCAAGATTAAACCAATGTTATGCTTCGGTTTTTTTCCACAGGGAACCAGAGAGTGTCAGTGAGCAGTCTGCTGGTCTGTCATGGTCTGCTGCTGGTAGGGACCAACCTGGGGGTGACTGTGGCCCTCTCTGTCCCCAGACTGCAGGGGATCCCCAAGGTCACAGGTAACACTGTAATCACATATTCAAATGTACTTACAGATGGTTAATAGTAATACTTATTCTCGTTCATTAACAATACCACTCACGCTATTGACGCAGCCATACAGATCTTTGGTCAGTGCGGGGAAGTGTTGGGGAATGTGATATATATCCAAAAATATGCAAGTGTGTAAAGCGTCCTGGGTGAATATTACAGTGGCTGTTTCTGTTGGCAGGTCGGGGTATGGTGTCCTTACATGCACACAACGGTCAAGTCAAGTTCCTCAGCGTGGCTGCTGCAGTGTGTAACCGGCCCTCTGGCCCGCCATCCTCCACCCCTCCCACCTCAGTCCAGCCTGCAGAGACCGATGATGGGGAGAACACGCAGCCCCCCTCCGATTCAGCCCAGACTCCCCCTCAGGGACGGGGCGTGTGGTTAGGAGAGGCGGGCTGCACCACCATGGCTCTCCAGGACTCCATGTCCTCCTCGTCCTGCGGCTCCCTTGCGCCATCCCAGGGCTCCTTGGAGCACGGGCCAGAGGACGGCGCCCTTTATGACATGCTCCACGACCCGGCCCATCACCAGAGGGGTCGCCGGGCCAGCAAGGTGGACGTCAGCTCTTTGCTGGTGGTGTCTGGAGGTTTGGGCCACCGCAGGGTCAACAAAAAGACCAAACAGTCTCGCCATGACGACACCACCTCGACCATCATGATCTGGCAGATCCCTTTACTCAACATGTGACACCAAAAGCACCTTAGTAGGTTGAAAATAACATTTTATTATTAACCAGTAGAAAATGTATTTGCTTACTTGTATAATATGAAGGGTTTTAAGGGCCAAAACTAAATATATAAAAACATAACTGGTTATATAACAAATGCTTAAATAAATGAGAAAATCCATAATTATGTAATTTAGTTGCTTATCATCACCATAGATAAATGAGACATTAAATAAAATATAAATGTTATAGAGGAAATTGACAGATTTATTTATTTTACTGCAGCAAGTTACACTATGGATAAATACATACATTATAAATAAATGTTTAAATCATTAAGTTAGTTTATGAATTATTAATATACAAAATAAATAAATATGCAAATGTATAAATATATATATATATATATAAATGACAAAAAAAAAAGATTAATACACAATTAAATGTAAAATGCATATATTTAATGTCTAATTTATTTTGTGATTTATTTATGGAGACAATTAAGCATTAAATGATTATTTATTCATTTATTTGAGCATTTAATTATATAATTAGTTATGTATTTATATACTTAGTTTTGGCCCTTAAAACCCTCCATAGTATGAGGATCTTATCTATATTCTCCGTCTCTTTTCTGTCTTTCAGGTTAAAGCAGAAGGAGATCTGTTGTTACACTTCACCGAGTATTTGGGATCAATCAAACCTGAAACCAGGATTGCATCGAGCACTCCACAATACTCCGATGATGTTTCTAATGATGTCTCCTACCATAAAAAAACAAAGAATCAATATAACCACTCAATCGTGATGCTTGATGGAGCAAGCAACACCCTACAGACCAGTCAAAGGATATACTGTGCTTGTTAAAGATATACTTGTTTGAACACACTGAAAGGTCTTTACTTTCACCCTCTCACAAGGTTGTTGTTCTGTAACATGGCTAATACATTAGTCTCCAGTGTTTGTGCCATAACAGTTCACTGTTTATGACTGCAGTATTCAAATCAGTGTTGGGAAAAAAAAGGAAATTTGTCCTGTTTGAAAGGCGTGTAAAGTAACTATGGGGTTTTGAATCTGTTACATAAAGGTTTTATTAAGATTAGGTTTTGGCCAGGACTTTAGATCATTTGTCGTGGCCAGAGTTGTAAATATGAAGTATGACAACTCAGGATTACATGTGTATGAGTTTTGGGGTCAGAGAAAGGTTCTGTGTTTATATGGAATCAAATCCTGTTACTATTGGGCCAGTGATGCTCCTACCGTTCTGTTAACAGAGAAAAAGGATTGATAAAAAGGTGAAATATTGATGACTGAATGAGTTTGGGAAGGCTTGATGAGAATCCCTGGCTGGCCAGGTTTCTATTCATAAAGGCATGAAAGAGTTGTTATCACCAGGAAAGATTTGTTTCCCTCAATGTATCTTCTTGTCTCACATAAGAATATTTAAAAAAAGAAAAAAAGCTTTATACTTTTGTCACAATTTGTATGTACATCTGTAATATGTATTAACACATTCATAAACTGTTTTATTCCGCAACCTTGTTTATTTCATCATTCAAAGGATGCATGCAGAGTTTTAATGAGCATTTTCATTGGAATATCCACTTATTTAAACGTATTATCTAACGGTAGTTTTAATTAATAACTCTTCCTGGGGAATAGACATCGACTTTGTGCCAACTTTTCTGCAATTTTGGGAAACTTCCTCTTAACAAAAATATCGCAAAGGACTTAGCATTTTGGTAGAGAACTAAATCTGGCTAAAGCTAACAGATTTAAGTCATATTAAGTCATATCTTAAACGGGAGAGGTGGTAATGTGCCTATTCCTCTTGTCTCAAACTAACCTTGTCCTTGGACTCCACTCTGCTTGTGTGCAGCCATCAGTACATGCTGGGACTAGCAATGTGCCTGAGGGGCCGCAGGAACTGAGCCTGATACAGCTCTTCCGGGATTTCACTGCTCATTTCTCCTGCTGCCGAACGGAGAGGGTCAAGACTTTTTCTCTCTTTCAACGCCCACGTTCACAGTTGCACAACCAATGCTTCACTATATTGTCAGTTCTAACAAAAATAGATAAGATGATTTCAGGTTGGAGTTGTTCCCATGCTACAATCCACGCCACCCTGGGCTTATCCCAAATATTATCTGAGCTGATTTTTTTTTTCGGTTGTAGAATCTGAGATAATATTTAACTTCTGTAACTGAATACTGGCTTGTATTTATTAACTACAAGTAAAACAAGACAACGCCTCAGTCTCACTGTACCAACCAAGTTAATACCCAGTTATCGGCTTGTCTGGCTCTGCAACTGGAAGTCTTTTGTTTTCCCTCTGACCCTGACGTTTCCATGGAGACTGCTCATTTTGTGTATCAGTCTTCAGCGAGTCTTTGTTCTCACAATATCTGGCATTAAAACCTCCCAGCTGAATGGCCTCTAATCTCACGGGCTGGTACTTGTGTGATGGCCTTGTGCTGGCTCCCCTCTATTTTTATATGTGAAGGCCAGTTGTTAAGTCAGTCTTCTCTGTGGAGAGGTTATGGACCCTGGATAAAAACGTCTGTTGTGAGGTTGTGCTATTTCTAATCAGAGAATTTACGTGTTTAGTGTATATGCCTTGAAACACAAACCTTTCCAATTCCAAGGTTTACTCTCACATTATTATTGCTTTTGCTACACAAATTTGGCATATGCTGCTTCTTTATTATTTCAGGCTATATTTCTCCTAGGAAGGAGTTAGTCAGAAATGATGTTGGATCATTTCCAAAAGGAAAGTGTGACTTAGTATTGCACGTTTGCACTTAACTTTAAAGGGGGATCATGTCGATTCTACACATATTGTGATAAACTGTCCCATGCACAAACAGGTGGAGTCTGCTAATGGAACATTTCGATTATTGAATAGTGTTAGTGTAATGTAAAATCCCTTCAGGGACTCAGAGTCTGGTGTTTCATTTAATTTGAATGTGTACCATCACTGGAATATTCTATGTGTTGTATTTTATAGGGTTATCTTACATAAAGGGTCACACTTTTTTAATGATAACATTTGTTTCAGGTTGTGTTTGGTATATGTATGTGTGTGAGCAGGGGAGGGGGATTTCCCATATATTAAATCCCCTGACCCCCCCCCCCCCCACCGGCCATCGTGGTACCCAGCACAGGGATGATGCGTAAAGGATTGGCGCATCTCTGGGATGTGTCTGAACAGCAGGAGCCTCGTGCAGAGTGTAGGGTTAATACCGACTGGAGGGGGCGTGGTTTAGATCAGTGATGACCGCCTCACTGTAGTCAACTGTAAAAAAAAAAAAAAAAAGACAAAAATCATAGTCCAACCAGGTCCCAGAGCTAGTACCTCCGCTGCCCACGCTGGACAGCTCCAGCTGCTTCCTGCAGGGAAAAGACGCTGAACGTGCGCGGCAGCTCTCTCCACTTCCACCGGAGTGAAGGAGTTGGCGACGCGTTGATCTGAAGGAGGTGCTGTGTGATCATCGTCCCTCTCTGCCCGCCTCGCCCCCACCACTGACCCGATCCCGTGAAACAACCAGTTGAGAGGGTCGATGGATAAAACGTGAGCGGATGGGAAACAGCAGCTGGATTAGTCTGAAGTAAACTCCTGCAGGAGGGGAGCACGCAGCCTGGCTGCTTCATCAGGATTGCGCCTGCCTTACGTAACTGAGCTTTGTGGAGGGACTGGCAAGAGACTGCTGGTGCCGAGCTGTTTGATCACAGCGAGGAAACACAGGTAGGTCACATTACGCTGTTTTATATCCTTGTGTGTGGATTCTAATTTGATTCAAATTGCACGTACGTAAAATACTTTTATTTCCTCCTGATATGACTAAATGAAATGTTTTCTCAGCGTTTGTCCGACATTATCGGGGAACGCGTTAGACAAGAGTTTTGATGTGATTACAAACGCCCTTTCCCAGCCATACTAGAGATTAATTCCTACATCAACGCAACACCCTTTGCGCATGCGCTCTGAATGACTCCAGATTACCACAAATAATGAACATGCAGGGTGATTATTGCAGCAGGTCATGCAGTTTACAGCCACAAGAAGCTGCTTGTTGGGGATTGCTTCGGTTTCTTTGTTAAGCTGCACATTAGTGACACATTAGTGCAGCTGCAGTTGGTTTGACTCCATTGATGACACACTGATACAGGAGTGTATTACACAGCATAGTTGGCAAAGGCAGCACTAAGTCATTTTTTCCTTAAAATGTCAAGGTTTCCAAGCTGTTTGTTTTTAGAGAAAGGGCGCCCCTTAGAGAATGCTACAAGTATTTGCAGCCTCAGGCCTCTTTTTTCCCCTCCTCCATTGGACCTGGTTAAATTCCTTTCTTGTTTTGCCCCATGTAGGTGAACAGAGAGGAGTACAGTCACAAGTTTGTCTCTCCATCCACTCAGCATGATCAGCGAAGGCGCCGTCTCCCATCACCAGTGAGTACAACAAGATGAACGAGGGTCGCAGGCAGGCAGGAGGGGCTATGATTATAGAGGCTGATGTCATCCTCCACGCCGTGAACCCTGACCTCGTCACGCCTCCTGACAAAGATGGAAATTTCTGTCCAGGTTACGTCCAAGGATTCCTGCAGGGCGACCAGGATTTCACCCCTCCTCCAGTGTTTGAGAAGGAATACCTGCTAGATGGAAGACTGATGGAGAATAACCTCATCGACCGTCCGAAAGGAAACGGCTCGTACATCTTGAGAGCTGATCAGTTTCACCTCTCCAATGATAAGGGAACTCCTCAACAGAATTGTGCAAGCAGTGAAACCCACAATGGCGCCAGAGCTAAAGTCTCTTACAGTGCAGATACCTCCGTATGCTTGCCTAGTCAAGCCAAACAGGAAACTGATTGGTCAGTCCTAAAATCGAACCTCAAGCGCTGGGACAGCGGACAGGAAGCTGAAAATACTCAGACTCAAAAAGAGCCTGATTTAGTCATCGAAGTCGGCGGGCAGAAGATCAACGCTCACAAGTCTGTCCTGGCAGAGAAGAGCGACTACTTCAAAGCACGGCTGTCACGGGACATCCTAAAGGTGAAGGGATTGAGTTACAAGACTTTGTCTACATTAATAGACTATGTTTACACTTCTCAGATGAATGTGTGCAAGGGCAATGTTGTCGATGTCATCACAGGGGCTAAAATCCTCCAGATGCCCTGTGCCGTCCAGGCCGCAATGGACTCCATGTCCGAACAAATCACTGCAGAGAACTGCTACGAGATCCTGACCATCGCCAAAAAGCAGCGGCTCAGTGAACTGAAGGAGACTGCTTACGGATTCATGAGCGACAACTTCCTCCAGATCCTCAAAGACCCCGCTGCATATGGGCGCCTGAATGGATCTGAGCGGGATCTGGTCCTAAAGAAGAGAATGGATGGGAGGCAGACTCTGATGGTGGCGGAGATCAACGACGTGTTTGATCGCGTTGGGAGCCGCCCGCCGAGTCGTTGTGGCAGCCGACCGCAGAGCCCGTTATCGGTTGGATCTTTGGAGGAGAATCATATGATTTACTCCTACAACGAAACAGCAAATGACTGGAGACCTTTAACGGCGATGCCCGAGGACATAAACACTAAAGGGTGTGGGATCTGCACCATGTATAACTACCTGTTTGTGGCAGGGGGGATTAAGGGCTATGGGGACAAGGGCAAGGTTTCAGACAAGGTCTTCTGTTACAACCCTATAACCAACCGCTGGGCCGAGGTCAAACCTCTCACCCAAGCTCGTGCCCAGCTTAAGCTTGTGTCAATGGATGGCTACTTGTACGCCATTGGAGGGGAATGTTTGTTTACAGTGGAAAAATATGACCCTCGCATGGACCGCTGGACCTCCGTGGCCCCTTTGCCCAAGGGAGCCTTTGCAGTGGCCCACGAAGCCACAACCTGCAGTGGAGAACTTTACGTTTCGGGAGGCTCCCTCTTCTACCGCCTCCTTAAGTACGACACGAAGCGGGACGAGTGGCAGGAGTGCCCCTACAACAACAGCAGGAAGAAGTCCACCGACATGGTGGCTTTCAAAAGCTTCATTTACCGCTTCGACGTCAATCGCGAGCACGGGATCACCGTGTTTAAGTACAACAGCATAGTGAAAATGTGGCACGATTGCGCATCACAGAGGCTTGGAAGTCATTTACCCTTCAGGTGCGCCGTCATCGGGAACTGCATCTACTGTGTGAACAAGAGCCAGACTCTTCAGTTTGTAGTGGAGGAGGAGAACGCCTTCTTTGTCGAGGAGCCGCTGAGGGCGCCTCTGGAGGCAAAAGGCGTTCTTTTTCCTTTTGTTCTCACTTTGCCTGAAAAGCCTGAAAAAGTTACATAGTGTGTGCGTGTGCGTGTGTGTGTGTGTGTGTGTGGGATCCAGAATAACACAATAAATGTGTCATAGCAAAACTGGAATAAGCAGAAGACCTTATATACACTCTTCAATGTCCGCTTTCTATCTCAATGTCTCATTGCCTGCTTCCAATGGAATGTGTGTATTTGCATGGCAACTTAATGTGTCTGCCGGCCTTAAAAGGATTTTCTTTTTTTAGAGGTGATCGAATGCAACAATATTTGTATCTGACTGTAGATAATAACATGGCGACTGTAGGTAATTCATTGTATTTCCTGTGTTCAGTTTGGTTTGGTGCACTTTTGGAGTTAGAATAGATTTTATTTAGAACATGTTAACTAGTTGACTGGTGACAAAAACAAGTGTTTTGTTGAAAGTTGTATAAAAAAGAATGGAAGCAATCGTAGTGCGCCTTATGAATGATGCAACACAGGTTCTATGCAAATGAGAGAATATACAGGTCTGCTATTTAATAATTATATTATAATGCGAATATGACTTGGAAGGAATAAAGTATTCTTCGAACTAGGGCCTATCATAATTTCCCACACCCCAACTGTTGTTTTATACAGCCAACAGTACAAAACCCAAAGATGTTTGGTTAACTGTTATTATACATTATAAAAGGAATGCCTCAAATCCTCACATTTGAGAAACTGGAAAAAGCAAATGTTTGCCATTTTTACTTAGTTGCAGATTATTTTCTGTCGATGGAGTAATCCACAAATCGTTGCAGCTCTACCTCTTTGAATTAAACCTTTGAATCAAGGTCAAATTATATTAAGTAAAAGGGCATCAGTATCATTCTGACACCACCCAAATATTCCCTTTGAAAAACTAAACAGCATGTTGCATCTCTCGTAAGTCAAGGGCCCTTTTCAGTCAAAATTCCGCATTTCATCTAAAATCAATCTTGTCAGAAATATAAAACAAGTTTAACTATTAGAAACTGAACTGATTTAAGTTTAAAAGTACACAAATATTTACTTTTGGATTCAAAATATGCTATTTTGCTTATTGTGCATTGTCACGGGTCTCGCAGGTCCTACATTAAGCACAATTGCCAAAGATGAATAACGATTCAGTCAGGCTTGAATAAAACTAGCAAAACTGTCAAATATTTTCACATCTTTTGTGAATAAAGTTCCTTATAAAAAAGTGTTCTACTGACTTTGCCACAGTCGAGTTAACTAAACTTAATTAAACTAAAGCAATAGTTGTTTTTGTAAGAGGAAGTTCGCTGCTAACAGGCACTTTCTGGTGAGGTTGAGGGAAAGCAAGCCATTCAGAATACACAAAGATGCATCTCTAATCTTTCCTTCCCTGTATGTGTTCAAGGAAACAGCAACGGAAACCAAGTTAAGGTTCAAGGCCGACCCACCCTTAAGGTAAAGAAGATACAACAGTGAACACTGCCCTCCACAAACAAGATACCCTGCTGCCATGACACTAACAACCCACGTTCTCCTTGCATCAGTGCACATTGATACCAATGTTGCACTAAATTTCCTTCTTTAAGACATTTCACAGTGTTTGTTTTGGTGCTGCAACAAAACAGTGGGAGTTTTGTGTGGAAGCTAATGCTGATATATTCTTGGAACAAATTGCTTTTGATAACGTTTGTAGGAATGTCTCTAGGCAGTCAATGTGACGAGGACAAAATGGATGTGGTTTTTCATATTTCGCTGGCTGGCATCTGTATTTTTGTGAATTTTTTTATGGATTTGGTAGTTTTGGATTTGCTGCTGTGATGGACAGTAAAGTAATGCAATGTTAGGCTTCCTGTTCAAGGCATATGGAGTGGGCTAACAAATAAGCTGTTGGATAATGTATTTCAGTCAGAAATAAGTGCTTTGAATAAAATATTTTGTGTCTGAAAATGATCTGGTTTTCTGAATATGTCTTCAGCATGTTGGGGAAGTGCTGCAATGTTTTGGCTGGTCTGTCATACCGGCGACCTGGAACAGAGCTGCCATCTACTGGATACTGACTGTAACAGCAGCCAGTAATACTGTGTGCCAACATGAGCTCATGTCCAATAAAACATTTAAGAACTCAGTTGGCTGTCAGTTTCCTTGCTCATAAATGTATGTAATATTCATAATATTACTTCAAGGGAAATTCCATGACAGTAGGCTATATGAGTTTAAGCCAATGTGAACATCAGTATGACAAATCCAGCTTTTGATAAGAACATTATTTCATCCTAGCTGTGAGAGTATTCACATGATGATGGAGCTCTTAATTACAATCCAGTCACATGCATCATCAATAGATCAAGAGGCAGGGACTTAACATATGACAAAAGTCAATTGTTTCCACCTCTTTCATTTTTGGTGTGTTTTTTCCCCCCATATAATTAGGACCTATTATGTCACAATTATGAAATATTGTGTCCAATGATTGTAATTATGAGATAGTATGACTTTGTTCGTCTACTATCTCATAGTCGTGAGAATATAGACAACATTTCACAATTATGACTTAGTATCATAATTATAAAAATGTTCTCAAACCTCATACTTGACATATTTCATAGCGATTAGATACTTATTATATAATAATAAAACAATTATGAAACACTTTTTCATGACTCATTAAACAATTCTCAAAATTCTGATGTATAATAAACATAATTAGTCTAACTGCAAGAAAAAGTTTTAATAAAATAAATGCTTTCCTTATCAGACAGAAATTTTGTGTGTGTTTATTTAGCTATCGCTCCCAATATGCAAATAATTCTTCCATTCTGTCATTTAAGAATTTTAAGGCTTCAAATGTCGATAAAATACCTCGATGCAATACTAAACTATTGTCACTGGAGGGTGATAATTCAAGTTGTCGGTGAACAATGAAGTTACAGTGAAACACACTATGATAACATGATACATAAAATATTCATTCATTTCCCAAGATTCTCTTGGGGTCAGTTGCTTTAAAGACATCATCATTGGGTGACCTGACGGGGACCACAAGCAGGAAACAACAAACATGTCTCCATGGTGAGTTTACAGGGTGAGTTGTGTAAAAAGCATATAGTGCTACACTAGCACAGCACTGATTCAATAATGTCAGTTTTACAGCAGTATGTGTCTAATGTTTGTCTAACAACATAAGCTACTAGTCATACCAGACCAAGTAAGGCTGGTGCACCAAAAAAAATCAACAAAAAATTGTATTTAACTGTGTAAGGGTCCCTTTTGTTCCTCATTAATTCAACTTTTAATTTGTAAGAGGAAGATTGTGAAATATCTTTTTTCAAAAGCTGCATAGATATGTTTCAAGTCAAATTTTGGAGTTTTAAAGCTACAGAAAACATTTGTGCCCAAAGACTAAATATACATATTAGTATGATAAGGAAAATGCCCCAACATTTGTTCTGATTGGTCTAAAAAGGTCTTGAATTTTTGCACGGACACTTTGGGCAGGTATCTAACTGAAAACGTTCGCATTTTTAGATCACATGAACAATCGCACTTTTATCAGAAGTCAGGATTTTTGAAAAAAGAGGAAAAAAGCTAACATTTTATTCATTAAATGTCTTCCGTATACAATGTTTTTTACACTTCATATGTTTGCATATCTTTGATATACAATTGTTATTAATGTATGTATACATATACCAAATCTTTCATTGTGCTCCTTGTAGTTTCTGAGATACAGCCATTTTCTTATCATACTATATTTAGTCTGAGGGCACATGGGACGACTGTTTTTTCCACAAATATAATAAAATATAAAGTCAGTCGTCCCATGTGCCCACAGACTAAAGATGTTATGATGAGAAAAAAAAAACTGACTTGACTTGACTTTGACTGATTTTGAAAAATTTGGGAAAGCCTAGAGAACACTTCCAACAAAGGAAATGCAAAATTTCAGTTGCGGGCACAAATGTCAATTTACATCAGTTCCAAATGAGTTACAGCAAACGCAACTGTTGTTATAAATAAGTCATGTTAGCACACTTTCCTTTCTATGAAATGTAACCCTCCAGTATAGATTGTGTCTTTCATTCACCAGCCCACATCCACACTTGTGGCCAATGTTGCTCGTAAACTGTATCATATATCATATATAAACATAAACATATCATAAAAACCTCACTCAGACTTTGAAGTATACTATGATTCAGATTTGAACCCAGAACGTTAAAGTACGTGGACATCAATGCAGTCTCTGCAATCACTTATGTAAAGTGACTATATATTTTTTTCATGTAACGGAGACTATTTAATGCAGTTATATGCGGTGCAGAGGCATGTGGCTGACATTTTACCAAACAGTTTTTATAAACGTTACATATAGTGTAATGCCTACTACTATTTGTAGCGGTACATGCTGGTATAGTAAGACTGGTCTTCTGCTAGAGGGCAAAAATGTTATAAATCATGCTGTATTTTCAAAACGTTGAATTACAATCAATAGAAAAAAAATGTATCTAAGTCAAAACATTATTTCACACCAGCCCATGAATTAGTGGTGATTTAAAATGACATTTTTTTTAATTAATAGAAATATTTTTGGCTGGAAAGCTTAAAAAATCTGACCTTATGCCTCTGCAGTTATGCCATCACAGGAGAAGTACATGATCTCAGTGACCCAAACATGAAAAAAGAAATGCAAACTTTCATTGAGGAATGGCGAGTATGTTGTGAATACCTTTGCATATCTTCAGAGTCAATGAGTCAACGCAGCAGAGAGATGTGTTTCTATATTTGAATTTCGTTTGTGGTGCTTAGCATTAAAAAAAATGCTCCATGTCTTTCCATAAACAATGTACTGGTTAGGGTAATCACTGTGAACCATTTTTATTGAAATTTATGAGAAGATTCTTCAGTGTGTAGTTGTTTTGTGGTTTACCTATCCAGAGTAAGATGGTGTGCGAAATAAATGAATTAATGTAGTCATTAATTTTAATCGAATGCAACATCCCACACAATCTTCAGCCTAGAATTTACCATAATTTGAATATTTGCTTCACAAAGTGGCAGTTGTTGCTTCTATTGTGTCCCCTTCATGTATCTATGTTCACCCTTTCAACACTGGAGGGCAGTATGAGCATGATGTAAAGAATGGACATGTCACAGCTGCACCTTTTTACATCCATGCTCATACTGGAGTATCCTTGAGTTCATCCTGGAATGTATACTGTCTGCCATACAGGTATGGGCCATATCTGGCTCACATGCAGGTTGAGTATGGGTCGAATGGTATTGTATGCCCCTGTCATTTCACAGGGACATACAAAAAAGTGGGCCACAACACTCATAATTACCTCATAAAACTGTAAGGTTTAGTTATCTGAAGCTAGTTGACAAAAGCCAGTTTACCAAACAATATAGCTACAATTAGGAGCTCTGTTGTTTGCTATTATATCAAAGGGTCATCAATTACATTTTGAATTTACATCAGAACATTTTTGTTTGGATTGGAAACTCCAATGTTTATTGTTGTAATATATTAATAAATGTTTACATTTTAATTTGTTTTCTGAACCATTTTTTATTTAATAATTAAGTTATTATCTAATTAAAAGTATAAATGTATATTTCTTTCAAGGCCTTTTTTTTATTATGATTGTCAGCTGTGGAGTCTGTACATTAGAACCAACATGTGTTTTTGGTTTTTTTTTCAGAACAAAATAAGGTTAAAATTAAAATGAAATATAAGTAATGATTTTAATTGAGTATTCACCCTAATTTAATATTGTTTTCATATAACTAATGCAGTAGGACTAGATAAAGGATTTTTTAAAAATTAAGCATTGCCATTACGACCTGTAACAACAATGCACCAGACAGACTCAAGTACTGTTGCCATGGAGCTAGGGTGATTGACAGCCCCCCACCGTTTGATTCTGTTGTTAATCCCGTAAAGACAACGCTCTGCCTGGCGGAGCTAGCCAACCATTTAGCTAACTAGCAAGCGCCGTATTTACCAGTTTCCAACCTATGCAACATATATATCTTATTACTACTTTAAACTGAGAAAGAAAATGCATCACAAACCATACATCAATGCGACACCATTTTTGTGACTGTTGATACTAGTGAATTTCACACCTGCCCTGCCTCACTAATTGTAAAGTCCAGCGTTCTAGTGTAATTAGCATTAGCTTGGTTTAATGTTAACTACCTGGCTAGTTAGCACAGAAGCTAATGTTAAGGTATACCTGACACCTGAGCCAACTCCATTCTTATGAAGATGTTTTTGGCTGTTCCGAAAAGCTAGTAAACCTTGAGTTGAGGTTACTTTTGTCACACAGCTATTATTAGGTTAAGTTTGCTAAGACATGTTAACTGCAAGGCTGTCTGGTCACCTCTATTTTGACTTTATTACTTTTTCAAAGTGACCTTCATGTAAACATACCAGTCCCTAACTGCTCTCTTGTAATTGTCTGTTTGTGAATATGTCCTAAATCAAATTGCCTTTGTGGATTACTAAAATTGTATTTTATTTGATTTAAAGCCTGTTGGAGGTTAAAGTTAACTTGGTGTTCAACGAGCATTAATGTGAAACTTGTATGATACAACTTTAACTTGTTTAAATGTACTTGGAAGATGACACCTAGCTAAGTAGCGGCAAATCTGTTGCTAGTCACCACAATGTAATTGAACAAAATACTACGTGTACAGTATATGAGCTAAATTTAGAGAAGGAAATGTGCAGTTATTTGACTGCTCCTCTTCCAATGCTGGTGTTAGCTTCAGTGAACTGAGGTGATAAGTTGGTCTAACACTGTCTGGCATTTTTCTTTGCTTTTTTTGCAGTATAATCAGTTTTTTGGTAAAATTGGAGTGAGGGGTAATGAGGGCGTTCTCATACATGTTGGATGTGGTGGGAACATACTTGCAATTCCCTGACTGTGACTTTTGGTTGGATTCGTTGTCATCCCTTAACTAATTCTGGGAAATAACCTTACCTGCTGCATAAAAGTGTCACCATGGAACTCCTAATTTAGGCCAGAGACTCTTTAATTGCTCATTATGACTTACCATTTAAGTCTTTAACATCTCTTTTTACACTGTCTCACATTTGTATTGCTTTCAAATCCCGACAGGAGGTGTAAAGTTGGAGCTATGATGAACTGGTCTCCAACTTGAAACTTGAATTGTGACTTATTCTTTAAGAACCTTCTGGAGGTGACGAATGGGGCGATGTGATTATCCCACATGGCCAGCGAAGCAAGGGCATGCATTTCATCAGAGCGCGGCACGGACAGATACATCCACCGAGATCCTGTCTGATGGGGCCTTCTTTGGAGCTAAGCAGCTAGCCCCATGCTGCAGTCGTCTTTAGTTCTCTTTCGGAATACTAATTATGTTTGCATAATTGGTTTTAGTCATTTCAAGGGGGAGCTTGTTAAATCTTTCCCCCCCCCCCCCATTTTCACCTACAGCTAATTTTAGCTAACAAGGTCTGTCTGAATCTGAACTGTTTTGTTAAAAAAATGAGGCATTAGTGGTGTACACTTCAGAGAGCAGTGTCAATTGATCTTACATCTTGAAAGAATGAAGATAAAAATTTGAAATGACTTAAAACCGCTTCTGTGATAAGCTGTTGTGAATGTTTTTGTGCTCTGCTGCTGAATAGCTTTGAGCAGCCTCTTTTTGTGTAATGGCAAAGAGATGCAAAAAAAAAAAAAAATGGTGACATTTTGTTTTAATTTCCAGTTGATTATCTGTGATTATGCTCTCAAACAGCAGACTTGCACCCCTTTAAAGAGACTGAAAACGTTAAAGGCTGGAAATTAGAATCACCAGAAAAAAGAATGGCCTGGGGAGAAGCATCATGTAATGTGCTTTTCCGTATCCACCCCACACTCTCATTTTTGCCATTTGAATATACACAGAATTATTTACACCTTCAAGGCAACTCGACTGAACTGCACATCAGTCAATTAGTAAATCAGAAATTTTCTGTGATTCCAGTTTAGCAATGAGTCCTTGGCTCCCTCTGGTCCCCCCCTTTTAGTCTCCCATCCTGACAGTGACAAATTACTCCTCTGCTTGGCGAGATTGAAAATTAAAAGCATTTAAAGTTGCTCATGCATTTATGCTAATGAGAATTTCAGATATGATTTGCATGCGAAAGAGGCTAGTCTGAGAACTCATCATTGCCCCCACCACCTCCAGCCTTGCATTTCTTTAGGCCCTGTCTTTTCTCTTTATGTGTGAGCGAAGAAGAAAATGTGGTGTGTAAACACTCTCTAAATGTGACATTTTATATGGCTGCGTTTCATTACATACAAAAGTGTATTATTGCCTCTAAGAGGGTCTTTGTACAGTATTTATGATGGCACCCCCCTATAGCCACTCAGGCAAATTGGGTCATTGTGTCTGGCGTTGTCACATCACACCACAGGAGGAAACACTACGAACATAATGACATTGTGCAGTTACTGCTCATGCAGTCTCCTGTCGACATTTGGATAGGGACTGTTAAATACAGGATGTACTCACTTGTGTAACATTGGCATGGCAAAGTTTAAAGTATGAACATTATTCGGTGGGCATAAGCTTCTAAAGTCTAATATTAAAATGTTTGTTCTGATAAAAAAATAAAAAAAAGCTTTGTTTTGTGATAAACATGTGCAGAACACTTTGGAGCCGGAGGATTAAAACTCAGGGCTGATTTGTTTTTCCCAGTAAGCTCCATCCACGTCTTCTTCTCAAAATATCAAAGCGCACGCTTCCTTGAATTTGTTTGTTCCACAGTAACTAAATGATTGTAACCTTGGAAACGAGATGCATTAATGAAGGTGGAAAATGAAATGGGACTTTAATTTGTTTCAGTGTTCATAGCTGAGGTGAAATGGATTAGCTTTGATTGAGGTGTGAGATGAAGAAGGAAAGCGCTGACATGACACTTGTATTTGTCATCATGTCATTTCAAGGAGGATGTTGCAGCAATTATAAATATGGGTACACAGCAATTAAAAGCGGTAGTATTCATTAATAATTTTCATATTAATTTTTTAGTGGCCGCTGAAATGATTGCCACTGCATACAGGCTTTCCAATTATGCTGCTTAATTAGAAATGTCAATATTAAGAAATAATTAAACTTGGGAATACATTAAGGTTGTCAGGAACACTTAAAAAGTTATGACCATCACTCAAATGATGTTTTCTCTAATATGTTTTGCAATGATTTATAAGTTAAAGATGAGACTGTGATCAATGTGTGTGGCAAACTGAGCTGGATAGTTAGCAAGTAACATGATGTTTTGTTTTTTTAGAGGCACTGTTCTCAGAAGCAGCGTCCATGTAGAGAATGCAGTCTTATTAAGGAAAAGAGTGAAAAGCTGCTTCCTTACCTTTTTAACATGTCTGTGCTTTTAACACCTTTTAATTGCACGCTGGCCGATAACTGCTGCAAACTGTACTTGCTGAAGGCCTCCAAAGAGATCAGAAAGATCCAGAGACCACTAACTCATAGGTAATCTTTTTGAAATACAATACAATACATTTGACATTAGCCTTTGGGTTCATCACTGGTAAAAGGTATCGTTTAACCTGCAATTGTAAGCATGAGAATGAAGATAAAGTCTAGAAATCAAAACAATATTTAATTGTTTGTAATAGTCACATGCAGTCAGTCAGTTAAATCATAACCGAGTAATTATCTTTTTTTCTTTAATGACATAGTTTCAGTTGTATATTTAATATGTAGACAGTACATTTATGTATGTTGAATAATCCCCAAATAATTATGTTATCATATGCATTTTAGATATGTGTAGGTTTGCTTGTGTATGTGCTGCTCTTTTAAACAAAGAACATTGAAATAATAAATCAAGGATTTACTCATTCCTGTGATCTCAGATGCTTCAATTGTGAACATGATCAATATTTTCTTACAAATGCTAAAAACCTACCTCTCTTTTGAAATGTTATCAGAAGATTAAAGTCAGACATGCGCCATCCAAATGATATTGTTTAGTCGTGAACTTCTAGTTTTTTTGTTGTTGTTTTTCTTTTTACATCGCAGCTAATTCTTGTTGCACTAATAGTGTCCCATTCACTACATGTGGAGTTGTTCAGTTTGTCTCTCGATATTAAAAGCATCCTTGACTCACTTGTTTTAATCTTGAGAGACAATTCAATTTTGCGCTACCTTTGATCATCGGAATACATTTTCATTCCAATATAGATGTCACAGGTAGCTCTGTATATTGATACTAGTAGATTTAAGGCAGAGTAATAATCAAGTAGAGCCATCACCTGTTGACTGCAGCGGAAGCTGACTGAAAGAAAGACTTGAAAGCATTTGTACCTCAAAGCGATGGCAGTCTCTAATGATAGGATTGGTTTTGGCACAGCATTATGGCCATGTTTCCCTCAAAGCCTTGTGTGACAGCTCTTTAATTGGACTGCTCCGTTCCCTCAGTGCTTTAGTGTTACTAGCCAGTATTGCTTGACTGTTGGTATAATTATTCTGCAATATACTGTAATAAAATCAAGCAAGACAAAGTTGATCTCAAGGAATTCTGTACGTCTATTTATAAATACTGGCAATTTCGTGTTCATTTAGACCTTGATATCCCTCTCTGAGACTTACTGAATCATTTCTCCTCCCTAATCAAGTGCTAACTGAGCGCTCATGCATGTAGGAGAATGAGGAACTCCGACTCCTTGGTGTTGCAGTTAAAGCAATATTTTGTGCCTCCATCAGAAGATAATTAGTAAAACCATGTCCAATTGCTTTTGTGTGTGTCTGAAGTTCTTCAAGTCAATAGCAGAAAGGATTTTGCAGTGGGAGAATATAAACTCATCATCACCCACGCTGTGTAAATAAAAATGTGTACATCACGACAGGAGCGCCGTGAGAGGTCGCAATTCTTGACCTTGATACTGTTGACATCGCTCTTCGTCCATGTCTTCCTTGTTGCTCTTGTTTCATCCCGCTGAACGCCAAGAGTAAAAAGACCCTTGTGAACCGAAAGCCTATATCAGTCCGATGAGAGAGAAAAGTGTGTGTGTGTGTGTGTGTGTGTGTGTGTGTGTGTGTGTGTGTGTG
>CALSBV010012130.1:2593299-2618655 GCA_943590825.1 Bovichtus diacanthus
TGTGTGTGTGTGTGTGTGTGTGTGTGTGTGTGTGTGTGTGTGTGTGTCTCCTCTAGCCTGCGGCTGCAGATTAGCCATGAGAGCCAGAGGATCGCCCCCGCTCTCTGACAAATGAGAAAAGCCACAGTGGCCCTGGCCAAAGTGACAGGCCAAATGGAAGCAATTCCTCCCGAGGCGGGGGAGAGCAGCTGTGACTAGGGCCTGCTATGCCGCTCTAGACAAGACCCTATGTGTGCATGTGTGTGTTTGTCTGTGTGTTGGCTTTAGACGAGACAATATCTCTCCTGGCGGTTCCCCACGAAGCGGTGTGTGTTGCTGACCTATGAGAAAACCCATCAGTCCCAGATAACCATGCACCTTTACCTGGGGGGGGATTTTGCCATGTGTGTTTGTTTGACCCTACTCTATTTGCCCCCCCGTGCTCTACGGGATGCATCCGTGTGCATTCCTCGTCATGGCCAGTGTTTAGGATGTTTGACTTTTTACATATTAATTTGGCCCAATGTAATGGGCCTTCGAAAAAGACTTCACATGATTGCGGGGTCCCTTTTTTTAAAGAGCAGTGCCAGGGTACGTCTACCCAGCCTCACTTCAGAGCCCTGTGGATGTGTGGGTAATTAACACTGAGCCCTGATGGATTAAATACTACCCTGCTGAGATTGACTCTTTCTACTGCCGTTGGCATAGTGACCTGTTGGCAACAAGACACTTTCAGGAGCAAGTGTGGCAAAGAGTGAGATGAGCAACAGGGATGGAAAGAAATGTGCAGGGTGTTTCCAAACCATACATTTTTTCATTTTGCCTTTAAAATCTTTTATAAGGGTGACCTGGCCAAGAATAGCAGCAACACAGTTTCAACAATTAACATAAAAACACATAGATTAGTGTAACATGATCAGGTAAAACATTTGCATACAGACATACTGAACTCAATAGATTTCACCGTAGCTTTAAACTCGTTCAGGGTTACTATGTTTTGAAGTTTAAGATCAGCCTGTAGTTTATTCCATGCAGGAGAAGCTGAAAATCTAAAGGCTTCCTTTCCCAATTCAGTTCTGACTTTGGGAACAACAAAATGCAAAAATTCCTGTTCACGGTTATTTGGATTTCCATAATTCCAATTTAAGAGAGAAAATAAGTAGGTTGGAATTTTACCAAGAATGGCTTTGTAAATAAAGACGTACCTATGACTGAGGCGACGTACACATAAAGCAGGCTAATTCACTTTTGAGTTTAAAACACAATGGTGTATAAGTTTGTTATGAATCCCCGAGCCCGATGATCAGAAATCCTTTATTAGTCCCACAGCGGGGAAATTTGCACGCTATCCAGCATGTGAAGACAGCGACATTCATGTACAACACATCATCATAATCAATAAGAGGCGACATACAGTACTGGATATACACCTTTACAGACAAGTGGTCATCAATTAAAACCCCAAGGTATTTAGTAGTTACAGTACATAGCTAGATAAGTAACAATCTTCTTGGACAACGCTGATCTTACTGTTTTTTCTGCATTTAGAACAAGTTGCAGCCGACAAAGCTGTTCTTCGATTAAATGCATGCTGAAGATACTCAAAAGCCTTATCTAAATAAACAAGACCGATGGATGTGTTTGAGCGTATAGGCCTAAAAAATGAGTAGTAGAAGATTTATAGCTCTGGGTTGAAGGCTATCCCCACCAGTGTGTTGTATTCTGCCTCCGGTTCAGCAAGGCAATCTGTCAAGAGATATATCCAAACCTGCGTCTACACAATGTCTTTCCTCCTTGTCTTTAAATCTCTCTGTTCTCCACTCACTCTCCCCCCATCACCCAGGGCCAAGTGGATCAGGCTTCACTTCGACACAGCCATCATAATTACTCTACGGCGGAAAAATCAATTACAGCTGAGCACCATTATTTCCAGAATGGAGCTAAACATTAAAGTTTAAAAAATCCAAATTATTAAAAAGCCATGCTCTCAGGGACACATACAGAATATTTACTGTTAACAAATAACTTAATAACTTCACTCTGAATTATTAATTCATAGCTCACATTGGCTCGGCAGGACTCGTCTCATGGTTAATTTCTCTGCCTTTATACATTGTTAAATATGCATCACTTTCTTCTTGACTACTCTATTGGAGCACTTGTCAAATCAGTCAGAGCTCTGTGACCTTATTAGAAAATTTGAGCTGCAGTTTTGGGTATTGACTTTCTGATTTAAATATTCTAGAAATATTCTAAACAAATGATGCCATTTATAGATGGAGAAATGGATGGCGCTTCTTCTGTGCATTATGCTGTTGCAGCTTGATCCAGTAGATCACTTTTACTTTGAGGAATGGCTGTCATTTGAGCAAAATGTCCTCAAATCGACGTTTGAGCTAATGAGGTGGCTCTGATTGGAGCACCTACAATCCCGCAATCATGGGTCATGTTTTTTTTCTGCGTCAAACTGTTTGAAGTTGAAATTTGATTAATCAGTCCTGCCACTTGAACTTGAAGTAGAAAACCATTGACATAAAATAAAGGGGGAAAACCTTGCAATAGTACCTTTGGACATAACACTCTGCTCGTGAAGGTGCAGGTAATATAACTGGAAAGAACGAAACGAATAGCTCCTTTTTCTAGTGTTTTTAGATCATAAAATCAATATGGCCACTCCGGATTGTTGTGGATTCCTTGCTTTTGATGCAGATTTGCAGTCCAAGGCTATATCCAGTCCTTAAGCCAATTGCTGCTGATGGCACTTCTCTTGCATTACCTCAGGGTGTGTACACAGAATATCACCAATGGGATTTATTTCCTTATTGGCATTTATGCTCAATTCAAGTTGTTGGGCTTCCAAGATATTAATGTTATTGCTGACTTGTTCTAATAGCCATTGCAGCAAGCAGCACATTTTATATGTTCTCCATTATAGGTTACACATACAGTAGTCCATGAAATGCAAATACCATTCTGTACACTCTCCTCTGTTAGACGAGGAGGATAAATGGAATTTAATGGGCCGGGGGAAGATTGAGAATAAGGAAAGTAAAGGTGCTTGCTCTTTTAGACCCTTCCAGCTGAGTGAATCAAAAACAATGTGGCAGAACCTGAAATAGTTCGCAGCTTTAGAAAAAGTCCCCAGGGGCTGTAAATTGGCTCTCAGAAGAGGGAAAAAGAAACAATTGCCCTTTACCTCCGAGGTTGCATGTCATCTCTCTGAAACTCACTGCTGGGCAGATTAAGGTCAAGTAGACCATTCCCCCCCCTTTTCCCCCCTCTCATCTGAAAGGAGCAGAGAGAGGGCGAATAAAATGATGACAGGGAGGGATTGAGAGAGAGAGAGCAAGAGTAGAAACTGGGATTTTGAAGGTCTTTGAAAGAGGTTTTACACCCATCCCTGGTGGTTTTCCTCTCTCAGTCCAAGAACTGTGTTGATAATGGCTGCTTGTCAAAGAGGATAACCCACCTGCTCTTTGTAACTCAGTCCTGCTGGTTCAGCTCTTAGCCTCGACATAAATATGAAAGGAACGCAATTGGGGGTTAGTTGTAGTCCTGCCTATTGGATGTCAGTGGCCCCTTTTAATGTAGCTCTAAAGGGTACAATATTCTATGAAAGGGTAATGAACATTACCTGCCTGGTTCCTGCCCTTAAACTGCCTGATAACCACACTGTAGGCCTACTACAGGCCAGCCTCCTAAACCAGTGGTTCACACACTGGGTATGTGTTCCCACAGCTCAAGTACCCCTTCATCGTCACCTGGCAATAGGTTCCAAATGTGCACATCAATTGATTTGAGATGTTGTTTAACACCATTAATCGTATAAAAGTTCATACTACTACTACTACCTTGGAATGGCAGTAGCAAATGTACATTTTTGATTCATTCTGATTCTGAAGCTGGACTTAAGAACCATTTATCCATTACTTTTAACTTCAGTGTTTGAAATCTTATCCATTACTTTTAGCAAACTATTTAAACTGTTACTATTTAAATTGTATTGATTATTTCAACCATTTATCCAATACTTTTAGCTAACTCTGCTAACTAGTTTTCACACACTCTTAATCTTAACATGTTCTGTTCAGGTGTCAAAGCTGACTCAATATGAGCATGTATTTTTTTAATCAAATTCATCAAATTAGTTAAGCTACCCTACACTCATCCACGTGACCCCTGGGGTACAAGTAGCCCTGGTTGGGAATCACTGACCTAAACCACGCTGGCCCCACATTTTGGACATAACATAAAGCACTACGGCGTTAACACCATATTATGTCATTAGGTACTCACTCGTCACAGATGATAAATCAATGAAACTGAAGTGGCAAGCCTGCCAATTGTAATTACCGAATCAATTGACACACAATTAAGTCTTTTGTTTCAGTGGATTGTCCTGTCAATCAGGAAGGAGCTCCTGCACATTCAGTAATGTGCGAGTGAATGGCATAACATTTTGCCTTTCCATGTCAAGGGCACAGTTACGAAGTCTGCCAGCAATTAAGAACTATAATGTGCTGAGTTGAGCACGGCAACAAAATAGGCAGCAATTTCTTCTGCTCCTGTTGAAATTATGCTTATCAGGTACCTCGCCTCAGCAAAGGTGAAGGGTCAGCCCGAGCAGGCAGGCAGCATTTCTCCACATAATTGAGAGAAGTTTGGATTTAATTGTATAATTAATCTTGTCGAATTAAGTTACATAGAAGTCCGACCCCTAAATTAGGCAGTCTGGAATATTTGAAATTGCCTTAATGTGAAATCTGGCTCCAAAATGCACTTTGTTCCCTCCTGATGGTATGAGGTAAGTTTTTAGCCACGATGAACACGGCATGCTGTAATAACCTGTTAGCAGTTCTTATCACGTCGTTCCTTTTATATGATTAATTTCCTCAGAAAGTAATTGCAATTTCAAAGAGAGCCTCGTTTTATTGTATAGCTTATTGTCGGCCAGTGAAGAGAAAATATGAAGGTAGAATTCATGATAATGCTCATCAAACTGAATTTGAATATAAGTCTATGTTTTTGACTATTGATCTTTATGATGAGGGTTTACTATCTATAATTTATTGTTCAGCTGGCCTACATCAAAGCCTAAGGTTGACATACATATGTGAACTATCACCTGGCCCATGTGGTGGTGAAGGAATAAAGAGAGGAATACAATTATTTTCTGTGCAATTGGAATCACCTGAGCAGCCTTTAATTTCCTTGTTCTAATGAGGATTTTATTATCTCATGACTGTTATTAGCTATACAGTATTCACATGCTGGAACGTGCAAACAAAGGGACTTGTGTCAAAATGATTAGTTGATGAATAGTTTAACAAAAATGAACTGACAACAATTTTAAAAATCAATTAATTGATTAAGTAATTTATCTGTTGACTATATGACTCTCCCAGTATGCAGAAAAGCACATAAGGTTAATTAAATAAACCATATCATCTTTGTTTTTACTGTCTTATTGTTTGATTTTAATGTGCAGTATACAGTACCCAGGACTATGACGAGCAGTATTGATACCAGTATTATATCAATAAGATAACATACATTAAATTGACTTGAAGCAAAAATGCAACGCGTTCGCTGGTTTTACTTTCAAATTGGGAACATTTTGTGTTTTTTTTCATCATTATAAATGTAATGTCTAGGATTTGTGGGCTGATGATAGGGCAACAGTCTATTTAGCTAACTTCAGTGAAGAAGAATTCTGACATTTAATAGATTAAAAGATTCATCAATACATCAGATTAATCATTAATAGTTGCAGCCCTTAAAGAGACCAAGGCTTCCTTTCAGTAGTGTAAATGAGCAGAATCTGATCGTCTCAAAAGGGATTTAGACTTTTCCTTTTTTTCTGCTTTCACAGGGCAGAGATACATTTGGAGCCAGCAGTGAATAGACATGTTTTCAAGAGCCCTCTCAGACTTACTGTATAAAGCAGATATACGCATATGGATTATGAATCAATAAATGGCACCTGTACGAATATATTTCATAAACATTAATTGGTTTCCATGACATTGACAGAGTCATACGTGCAATTATTTACTGTCAGTGAATAGCAGTCTGTCAGTGGAGCTCACCGCCCGCGTTCCTTAATAACACCTGCTGAGCTCTGTCTGTAATTCTCTCTCCTATTGAGCTGCAACGTAACTGGACAGTATGGTGTCCATTTTATGCTATGATATAACCTTGTCATAAATCCAAAAGCTCAAACTCCATCTCTAAACAAATGAATGCACCTCACAGTATCTCAGCCAGATAATCTTGTTTCAAGTCATAGTTAGGAGTGCATCTCACAGCAGCGTCTCTCAACAGACTTTGCAGAGATTAGAAACACTTGAGTGGAGATTGGTTTGGGAGGAGAAAAGCCAGTTGAGGGTGTCACGGGGGAAGGGGATAAAAAGTCGTGAGTCTCAACGAAGTGACAATAATCTTAAGATGTTGATAACGCCAATGTGAACATCACTAGTTTGTCTTAATATGAAAATATGTGTACTTATCTATGGCCAAATACAAATCTGATGAGATGCTAGTGCACAATGTCTAGGGTTAGGTCTTCTGCACATATGTGTATATTTTCTATATATTATTTTGCATTTGGGTTGTTGACTCAACTCCAATGACAACATTTGTATTTACTGCAGTATGGAAATGAGAATGCACGTCCGATCGTCTACTGCCTAGAAAGTGGGAGGCCCCTGGGGTATTTGCCAGCATAATTCTCTTCTTAACACAACGACCTTACTCTGCTGTTGTTGTCAGATTTAGTAACAGCAGACGCATGAGAGGAGCTGGTAGGAAAAAGTCTCCTTCGGCTTGTTCGAATGCCAACTGTGTGCATGAGCTTTCAAAGGTCCCTCTTTTATGTCCGTGACGTATGACTGTTTCTGTGTAGACGGCATCTCGGGAAGAGAAACGCTACCCCAGCACAACGCTGTTGTCACCCAGAATACAGATGGAGGATCTGTCCTTGTGCACTTTCCCTGAAGTACATACTTGCATAGATGGCTCTATTCTGCACTGGTGTGTGTGTTTCCGTGTAGTGTACTTCCTGAAAGTGGGGAGATGAACGGTTGCTGCAGTGGAGTATTCTGGAGTGTGATTATTTTTAATGCCTGAGTTTCTCTCTGTTACCAAATTGAGGCAGGTATCTCTGCGATTAAACCATTTTTGGTTCCTGGCAGAATGTAGGAATGTGTGGTTTTGTGCTGGTAGGAATTGTTGTTTTATTTCTCCAGAAAGGTCGTACCTTCCGGTCCCTACAGAAAACATCAGGTTGGCATTATTGCTGTATGGGAAAGTGGTCTCAGACTATAATCCTTGCCACTGAGAATCTAAATGTTTAACCTTTAAGCTTGATAGCCCCCCATGATATTTAGAAAAAAAGGTATTCTTTTTCTGCAACAGTCCATTGCAGCCTACTGTTGTGAAATTGAATCTAGCTGCTTTTTTTGGACTTCCATGCTTTATTTGGTTTCTGTCTCTTTTCCCGATCCGTCTTTGATTGTTGAGGGAAATCTTGTGAAATGCAAATGGGGCCAAACGGAATGTAATTGCTGCTGTGTGATGATTACGAGGGAGAACTAATGATGTCCCAACACCGGGGTCAGGTAGGGTTTAATTAGAGGAGGCACAATCAGTGTCACTCCACTCTTGCGCTCTCCTGTTCCCGGTGCCTGCCTGGTCCTGTGCCAGCTCGCTCTCCAAGAGAGTTTAAAGAAAATGGGCTGCTGATGTGAAAAGAGGGGGGAGGCAAAAATGAATGTAGCTCAGGTCCTTTGTTCAGAACTGGCCTGTTTTGGAAATGGAGCCCCATAAGAAACGTGGGCCTGTCTGCAGATAAAGGTGGAGGTTAATGAACGGAGCAGAATGGAAAAGGTCGCCATTCGTGCTCCTGAAAACATTGGTTCATTGTGAGAAAAAGCCCTGTGATGTGTTTAACTAAACCCATGCACAGTGGCACGTACTCTTATTAGCAAAATGAAACATCTCCCAGGCCTTTCACTGTGATCATGAACTATTGTTTAGCAGGAATATGTTGTGTAACTGAGCAGATTACTCAAACAAGGAGACCAGATTGGACAGATGAGTGAGACCAGCCAAGGAAAATAGCTGTGGCCAACATTCCTGATTATCCAATCAGCGCTCCAAAAACATCAATTCCATCTCGTCAATAGATAATTAAGAGGGATAATTGGCTGGCTGCGCTCTGGGCAGACAAGCACTGCTGGTAAAGTTCCATCCCTTACCTCAGCAGCGTACACACACACACACACACACACACACAGCAGCGACATCTGTCCAGCGAAGGTCAACGTTTTATCTGATGTAATATGAGTTTAAGACGGAAAGGTGGCAGAACTAATTTATGTGATACAAATGGAATTTGAAATTGAGCATGTTTTAGAAACACTATGTACAGTTAACATTTTTAAGCGTAAACGGACAGCTTTTTAACTCCCCCTCCCCCACCTAAAATTAAGTGGTATTATTGTTGGTGCCGCTGTCGCTAAGAAAACCGGATCTCTTTATGTTTTCCTCAGAGCTACAAACAAAGCAGGACACACTGAACCTGTTAGAAAACAAACTTCACAACGAAGAAATTAATAACATAGTTTCTTTCGGCTGATTTTCATATGAACAAGGAGATCGATCTACGTGTTCATATACCGAGAAACAACCGTAAGAATCACAAAGAATTAGACTAGAAGCCACAACCTCAGTTCTATGATAAAGGCAGAGAAAACACCTGGTAATATTAATAAGTAGGCAGGTGTTGTCACTTACTGATATAGCTTAGTATAAAGAAGGTTTTTTAACGCTCTCCCTTTTCGCCTTTTTTTCCCTCCCCATCAGTGGGGCTCTTGTTGGGTAAAGTTTCCACAGTTAACATTACTCCGGTTGTTCCGCTACCTGGGGATAGCTACTGTAGTTTGTTGAGTTGCCTCTTAGCGAAATGTTCTCTGGTATGCAGTGATGTGGTGTATATGTCTAGGCATTTTATTGTGAAAGGGTGTTTGCGACCCGGAGGCAGACAGAATTGCATCGTAAAGCGAGGCTTGGAGGGAACCAAAGTATCCTCCATTGAAGAGTACAGTAATATTTGGCAAGATTACCTTTTGAGATGTTTTGTGTTCCAAGAGGAGAGACCGGTCAGCTGTAACACATTTGGATCCTTTCCATGTGGCCTCTGTTGTTTTTAAACCACTTCTAAGGATTATCTTGCTTGGCAACTAAAGGCCCATTTTTACCAGGGCGCCACGTCACCCTTTAGGAAACCAGACATTTTTTTTTTTATTCTCAACCATCTTGCTCAGAGCTATTCATCCCTCTTAGATCCACGAGTGTCTGTGAAGTACAGGCCAGCAGATTTAAACGGACAGGGCCAGATTTAAAACATTGACCTGCCCGATCTCAACAGCTGTGTGCTAATCCATTCCATTGCTCCGACTGTCCTCCTGCTTTTTCCTGCTCTGGTGAATAGCAAGGTCCTTAATGTGTGAGATCAAGAGGAAAATAAGGCTCTCCAAATGGAATCAAATCACACGGAGGGGCTGCCCGGCTCGCAGCAAAAGGCCTCGGCAGCATTAGGGCCAGAATAAGACAGAGCAATTGGACTGTAATTCCCTTTCCAGCTATTAGCCCGTCACAGCTTGCCGTTTGCTCGGTTCGCTTCTCGTCCCCCTCCCCGACCAACCGGTCTTTGATTAATTCATTAATTCACAAACAGAAGCTGAATCACATCTCAGCACTCGGTCGACTCAAATTGGATGCAGGGTAACAATCAGTCCCTCCCAAACCCCAGACTGATCTGACAAATAAAAAAATACAGCATTACTGAGTAAATAGATCTCTGTCCATTCGGCCTGATAATTTGTTGCATTTTCATGTTTTATTTATGCTCAGAGAAGCTGCCTGCTCTCGTATATCACAAACCCAACGAGGCAAGGCGGGTAGGGGTGTATTGATTTGGGTTGACTGTGCACCCCTCCACACAGCTCTACCCCTACACCCACTGCGACGCCCCTTGCAGTTTGTATTCGTCTCAAGCTTTTTGCCCTCTAGCCCTTATGCATTGGCTCTCATTCAATGGTCCCTTTTCTTGGCTCACACGAGGCCCAATCCCATTCCCATGCATTCAATATTCCCATTATAAGCTCATTAGTCTAGTCATTGTTTTGGGCTCATTAATAGGATATCCATCGCCTTGGACACCTCTGAATTACCATGTCACAGTGTGGCCCCTTTCAGTGAATCAACAGTGGGTGGATTTGCAGAGCTGTGTGAGCGTGTGCGCCTTGCTCTCGCGTGTGCCATGTCGACCTTGAGTTTGCTGACATGCCAGCCCCTCTTGAAACCTGCTGACACACTTCATGTAGATACACATGCGCCCATACATACACACACACACTCAAGTCCTCCCTCCTCAGCCTCAGTTCCCCGCCCACTCACTCCCAGAGGCTTGTCCGTCAGTGATGCAGGAGACAGCAGAGCGAGCGGGCAGGGGGGGCTGGGCCTCTATCAGGGTTTTTAACATGCGAAGCAGGTCCTCCTGTGCGTACATATTGATCCTCAGAGGGCTCCCAGGCCCCCTCTTCCTTTCTTTCCCTGGCAGTGGAGGCCATTCATCACAGAGGCCATGACTGGCGAGCTCAAACAGCCGTCTCTGTCAGAAAATGGGCTGCGCCAGGCTGTGCCCTGCCACACCATGCTGGCCTCTCATCAGGAGGGATAAAGCCTTGACACAGTGGCTCATGGCGTGATCTGTTCCCCTCACTCACAGGAGTCGTCCATAGCGTGCTGGTCAATGCAAAGTCATGCCTCTATAAAGCTTCCCTTAACTGCTCTATGGGATTGCAGTGTTTTACTCTCACCGAACATGTTTTTATCGATTTGCAGCGAATAAAAAAAGAAAACAATCATAAAAAGAGGATACCAAGCAAGCCGTTTTGCTCTTCGGTAAAAGTAACTTGTCTCGCTGACAACAAACAACAAGTTTTAAATTGTGCTTCCTCTGTAGGTCCATTTTTTAATCTACGCTCCAAGAGGACATATGAATCTAAAATATCCAGGTCATGTTTATCTCTGACATCTATCCCCCGGCTGGTGATTTATGCAAGTCTCCTGCAGTCTCCCCTTCATTCCTGCCTTCTGCCACACCTAGGTCCTCCCCCACACCCTCATGTTTGATTGATAGTGACTTTTGACGCCATAGGGAGATGTGCATCCCAGCTGAGATGCCGAGGCTGGAGCTCCAGCCTCAGCCTAAGTTTGGGCCACGACAAGGACGAACAGGGAGAAAGACAGATGGTGGGAGGGAGCAGAACGGAGCGTGGCCTCAGCGTCAGATGTGTTTTAAATAACTTTGACAGAGGAGTTTGAGCCGTCTCTCTGGGCTGGAGCTAATCTGATGTGAGAGGATGCCACACTGAGGCTGATAGGACACAGAGATAGAGAAGGGGAGGGAACGGCAGAGGGAGGCATGGAGGGAGAGAGAGAGGGTAATAGAGGTGCTCACTCAGCTGGTGGGAAATCTGCCCTCTTCATCTTTTCATCTCTCCAGCCTCTCTCTTTCTCACTTTGCCCCTGCCTCCCTCTCCCAGTTATTTCCATTTACCACCAAGCCCAGGCTCTTCTCTCTCTTTCACACTTTGCGTCACGCTCCCTCTGGCCTGCCTCTATCTCGCTCCCTGTCGTCCTCTTCGTTCACCATCTCCCCCGCCTAACCGCTCCCTCCCTCTGTCTTTCACAGACGATTTAGGAAGTCACAGCCTCTCCCTTCCATTTATGAAATTGCTCATGTTATTTCCTCCCCACCTCCACACCCCCCGTGCCCATCTCTCTCTCATAAGTCTTAGTAGATGCATCCTCTCTCAGCAGATAGTCCCAATCTTCCATCTAGAAAGCACACAGCCGTGTAGCCAATGCTCTAAAAAAACAAAAATTCATCCGGGGGGTAATATTCTCAGACAGCACAACTAGCCCCTGACACCACGAACCGACCATAACACTGAACATCCATTCTTAATCCCCAACCATGGCCTCTTGTTTACCTCATCGCCCTCTGGCCACTGTGAAAAGACACATGCTGCCCCATTTTTCCTGTGGCTGTGTCTTTTTTTATGGGTTACTGCTCTGAGGCCATCGCTGTTATGAGCGTTGTCCGAGTTCCTGTGTAGTCGGAGAGATTTACAGGGCCTCGAAAGATTCTTTTTTCACACAATGGAGAAGCACTGCACCTGTTTAAGAGCTTTGGAGGACAGTGGTAGCAGCAGTATGGAATCCTGCATTGAGGTTGAGGACAGACACTTGTTAAAGTACTTGTCTTAGTTTTTGTCCTAAGGAATGAGGGAATCGATTAGGATTAGATTACGATCAGGATTTGGGTTAAATTGAACTATAAATTAAACCTATGTTAATTGATTTTCTGGCCATTTGAAGGCAGCAGAACAAGCTGTAAAGACAACATATCACATTATGTGTTGGCAAACAGTTGCCATATTTACAAAGCTGACATTTAGCACCGTTAGATTTAATTTGGAGTAACAATCAGTATTCCTTTAGCTGTGTTTTGGTCTCCTGAGTAAAATGTTTGGCTCTTTAGCTGCTAAATGTTCCACTATGTTCACCAGCTAGCTGTTAACCTTCTAGCTGCTGTTTGGTGCTGTACAGGAAACATACAGTAGATTTATCAGAGCTTTAAAAGACTGTAAAACCAAAGCAATGAGCTAAAACATTCCATAGAGCTTGAGGGAACTGCAGAATATGGTGACTATGTGGGTTTGGTAATATAAAAATATTGATCAGAGCAGCTTTAAGTATAGTTTCACTTTTAGTAATTACACAAAAACACTATTACCACCTCCATTTTTCTTCCTTTGTCCTGTTTACTGTTGGTTACCACAAACGAAGGCTTACTTCTAGTATCTATGCTTAGATAGGCTAAACACATGTCCAAGCTATTATTATTGAGGTTATATTATTCATATCATCTTTGTTATAGCATAGTAAACAAATATACAGAAACCAAAACATTGTTATTGAAATAAGGTAATTTTAAGCATTTATGTAAGGTTATGTAACTTTAGTGAACTGCTACCTTATTCACAGTAATTGGGTGTAATGTAGTGTGCATAGTGTGCATGTAACCTTACACAATGGAAAAGCCCCGTATGACTAGGAATGCAAGGATGCGTGTGTGCCTAACCTGTGAATGTGTGCATGCAGGCACATACAAAGGTATTTTTCAAGTTAGAGTGTGATGTAGAGCAGAACAGACAGAGAGCCAGACAGAAGGAAGTAGGGAATGAGTGTCAAATTGTGAACAAAAAAAAAATCCAGGGGAACCTTGATGGTGCTCGGCTTGCTGCTAGTGGGTGAGGGACGGGAGCGTGAGGGAAAGGGAGAGATTGAGTGAAGGGTGTTTGTGAGGTGGATGGGTGGGGTAGAATGTGGCGGCCTGTCCTTGTGCCTCCTCCACTCCTCTCCTCTCAGCCTTCTCCTCTCTCCTCTCAACCTGTTTCTGGCTCATTACCCCCTCCGCCAGCAGACTTCTCCCTGGGCGGCAGTGAAAAGAACTGTCCTCTGTCGCTCTCACCGACAGCCGCAGCCTGAGCACTGCCCTGCCCTCCTGATATTAATCAACACACACACACTCTTTCAAGCTCGCGCGCACGCTCTCCCCGGCAAGCTCCTCTGACGGACTGGCTGGTGGGCAGCCGTCTCTTCTCCTAGCCCTCACTTGCAAATGAGACATCTAACCTCTTCGAGGTGCAGTCGAGGGACAGGATATTAGAAAAGTTTTATTGGGAGGAAACTTTGTTTTTATTATGTGGTCTTGTGTGAGTGACTGTGGGAGGAGATGCTAAATGTGTGCTTGGTGCTGCTGGGTGGTTTTATATTTCCCTTGCATATTTTGAAATTAATTCTAAAGATAAGGCTAAATAAATAAATAATAACTGCTATACATTATGGAGAGTCATGTGAGACCAATATATTTGACCAATGCTGGCTTTTTGTTTTTTTTAGAACAATCCATGATCCAAATGTAAAAGAAGGGACACCCCACTACAATAAAAAACATATAAATACAAGAATGGAACCTACTACCTACTATAAATTCATTGACAGGTTTTTATTAATACATGGACTAACTCTAAACTAAATCCAATTCATTCATTTGAAATGTTATTAATGTTTACTGCAGGAAAACTGACCAATATGTTTAAATCATGACTAATTGAGAGACACACAGATATTTTTATATATATTTCGAACGGCTCAATGATGTGGATATAATTCATATTTATGTGGTTAGAAAACTATAGATTGTAGATTTAAAATCAAATATCAGCCACTCAGTGTCATCCTTTTAAAATAGGGTGGACTATATTGATTTTTGAGGCCAAAACCAATGTCGAGTTTAAACATTGGATATATTTTTCACATAAACATAACTTTTAGATGGATAACGATCCTTTAATTAGGTATTTAATGAATTATGGCTGGTGTGAGGTATGTATGTAGCGGGTGGGACATTTCACAGTTGAAAAATAAACTTCTCAGTACTCTCTGGACAAACTATGCCATGGCAACATGGTTAGAATTACCATAGGCATATCTGCACCAACCTATATCAGCCAATAATAGTCAAAATGGTATATATAATGTTATAGAAGCTGATAGAGAAAATACTGATATTATATCATGTTTTGATAAAATCAAAAACATCAGTGTTCGAATTACAGGGGAGCCAGAGGGGGCTTAGCTCCCCCAAACGAGACCTGAGCTCCCCAAGAAGCAACAAGATTTCAAATTAGCAGGACTTTGAGAAACGGATAAATCACCATTAGCATTATCAAAATCTATGTCCTGTCGTCTGTAATTTTAAATGAGTGTGCACAACTATCTTCTGCCAATAATATGTGTACCATGATTGATCTGGACACATTCAGGGGGTTATTGTTTATCATGGCTTTCGTGTGTTGTTTTGTACACTGTAATAATTGTATAAAACGAGACAAAAGCCACAGTGTAATTTGACACTGATACAAATAAGTATTTGCGGCTTCTGTTAATATCTATTAGTCATTAAACTTAATGAAAAGGCTAGAGGAGACAGCTGACTTGCTCTCCAAAGCGCTGTAGTGTGTGTATAACACTGTCGTCTATTCAGTAAAGATATCCCATAGCGCCCGCCCCTCCCTGTCTTACCCTCTTTGCCCTCTCTTAGAACCTGTGCCCGCTGACAGTCTGCCAGGTGTGCCCATACCCAGGAGACATGCCCGGTGTCACCGAGCAAAGTGGGCTCACGTTGGCCGTGAAGAGAGCCGGGATGCAAGCTTGGGCCACAGGATAACTTTAGGGGGGGGGGCGGGTGCTGGAGAAATTCCCTAATGCTGGTATGTATGACATTAGCTGGCTGCCTTCCCTCCTCTCTCAGAGAAGCTCGCGGCCCCAGCTCTGCCTTCACACGCTGACTGCGTATGTGACCCTGTGTCCAAGTGACATATTTCCTGGCAGGGAGTCAGAATATGAAATGATCGTATTATTCACGTCCTACCTTTGACATTGTCTGTTAGCTGTGCAGCAGGCAGCACAGATAGAGCTACAATCTGGCAATACCGTCAACCTGAGGTAATGTGTCTAAACCTCAAGTGAAGAAAAACACAGGAAATCCAGTATTGGCTTGCACATGTCTCTCATGTGTGTTGCCATACAGCATCATTCAGGACAATGAGTATCCAGTTTGTCTCTCTCCTGGTTTGATGATGTGCTAAAAGCTTAGCTTCCACTTTTGTGGTGCTGTCTCCCGGGTGTTCCTCGAGTCTTCCTGTTCTGATGAGAGCAGCTGGACACTGGGGAGTCTTCGTCTCCTTTCTCAGGCAGACTATGCAATTTAAACCTGCCTCGGGCATGTAGATATTACTCCCCGGCGAGATGGCTGAAAATTAATGGAAATTGTTTTAGAGGAATCATTATTAACATTCTCCTTTGGATGCCCTTTTGTCATCTCAGCCCTGTCGCCTCTCCTGTTATATTTTCACGCTAATTTATGCAGCCGTTGACATTCCTGTCGGTGTGTGAATGTGCTGGGAAATGTGAATAATCAGACTAATAATTAGTAATTGCTCCGTCACATCAGTGGGCATATATTTTGGCATTAGAAGACTATCAATCATGCATTTATTATCTTATTTAGCTGTTGTTTTCCTTCTTATCGTCATTGCCACCATTTCTGTGTTTTAGCATCCAGTGTGTGATTTTCTGCCACTGTAGGCACCACTAATGCACAGGGAAGGAGGTATTACAGTTTTTCTCCTCAAGTTTTTCCCCTGGTGAAGAAGACTTGGTTGTAGTGTAGTATAACATAGCAGACTCACTCATCTCTGGAACCAGGAAATCACATTCCCTCACACATACGACTCAATTTCACACCCCAAGCTGGATTAAGAGGACTCTTCGCTCCGGGCCTGCACAGGAAAAAGGGTAAATATCACCCTTGTTCCTGGTGCCGGAAAATCCGCTATTTAAATGGGGGAGTAATGTAACTGACATTTTCCAGTTCATTATGCAGCCCCTGACCTTCACGATGTACGACTTGGATACTTCTCTGGCAAAAGGCGAAGCCTGGTTCTCCGTAATGGGAGATGTTTGACCTTGTCAGGAACTAAGGGGAGGTCAGGGATGAAGGAGGCTGTAATCAGCCCAAGAGAGATGGCACGCAGTGGAGGAACACCTACAACAATGACTAATAACATTGAAACACTCAAAACAGCAGTTAAGGTGGCATTTAGTCAGAATTGTAGTTACAAGACAACTTTAAAATCTAACAATTTCTTGACAGAAATTTGTAAATAATCCATTTGTGTATTTTGGAAAGCGATAAGGCCTTTGATACATTATGTAGATTTCTGATCTGCGGGGATAATCTATAGCTGTCAAATGTGTATTACATCATCTGGTCTTCAGATTTGTGTTTATCTCTGTTTGTTGCCAAACTGTTGAAGCTTATCACAGATGGATTCAACTAATCTTCAACTGGCTCTTTGCCTTTATGTCCAACTGTACTTTAAAGACTCCTCAGGATTCCAGATAAATCCATCGCACTCAGTCACCAAACGTAATAGAAAGTAATCATATCGGGAGTCTTTCACGGATTAGGCTGTTTTGAATGTGACTTATAATCTCTTTCATTTGTGTGAACTACAATGATGTGCACTGGGCGCCTGGCAGAGATAATCTTATTACCCAGTTGGCTTTTGTTTTCTGCTGCCTTGCTTTTATTCTCTATTAAAACATTTTGTTGCATTAAACATGCTAATTTGTGGCTGGGCATAATTGGGGTCTTGCTTTAAAAAAGCCTCTCCCCTGTTTAGTAGAAGATTAGGAATTTCATCTTCAGGATTATGTATAGAGTACAGTGAAAGCCCATGAAATAGTCTTGCGTTCCATTATGTTTAAAGCCACTCAAGCTTATTAATGTGAAAGGAAAATGTATTATTTCCCACACAACGGCATTGTCATATGACAAAAAGATGTCAAATGGCAGCTATTTTGATTGATGGGATTGGTCGGCTGATTAGTTCTTGTCCAATCAGTTTGCTTCGGGGATCAAATTCATCAAACCAATCAGCTTTCAAAGAGACAGACAAATCCTGGTTATTCTAGTACAGTGTATTTTAAGGATTGTTAGAAATAGCCTAACATCCACTGTCATAGCAGCAACAGCAAAGCTGTCAAATCTTTCTATACTACTATAATCAGAAATGGAAGAGCAGCAAACCTAGCTTTGGACACCAGGAGGGAGAATGTGAGGCAGATAAAACCCAGCAACTCGCGGAGGAATCCTCATTGATCACTGGTGGCTTTTTATGAGCCTCAGATGCGGAGAGATCAGAGCTTCAATCTTACTATGAAATGATATCTCACAATGCGAAATGATTCCCAGATCTGCTTTAAAAGAAAGAAAAAATGTCAAAGAAAGTGCAAAGGGAATATTCAGATGTCAGTATTTCTGCCTCGTTCACCTAGGGGTCTGATAAGTGATCACACAGGAAATGGGGAATCTCTCCCCCATAATGGTGAGCAACTTTTGATTTTATGTCAAAACATATTTAAAATTTGAACAGTGCCGTCATTCGTGTGGCGTGCTGCTCTCTCCGTGGGGCTTGTCACAGGAGGTATCACGGCACGCAGCTCCAATACACGAGGCTCCTTTCATTTTTCTGTCTGACATGTTAAGTGTGATGGTACAAAGAGGTTCCATTTTAATTGTTTGGACAGATCGCTCAAGGGAGAGGGGCTTTGATTTTGGGTGTTGACAGAATAGGCACAGGCTTGCTGAGTTGCTTTGGTGTCTGTCTTGCCAATTCTGGCACTGTATTGATCGTGATTGGCTGTTTTCCTGAGGCCGCACTTAAGCTAAAGGCCAAGCTTTGTCCAACCTTTCACAGTAGCTATTGTTGGGGGAATTAGGTTACTAGAAAGTGCTATGATGCAGAGATGACTTGTTATTGCTTCACCCTTTTACATTTGTTCGCAACAAAAATCCATTCGATCAAACCTCGACTTTCAATCAATTTTTATTGGATAATCTTTCAGGTAGATATGAGGAAAGCTATGCAGCTAGCTTAGTGACAAACAAGCCACTGATCTATAAGCATGAGTCAACTGTATGTGTAATATCTGTATTAAATAAGACAAATGGGCACTTGAGCTGGGCCGTGCAGGCACTTTATGAAATAGGAGTATACTTGGATGAAGCCTAGCGAGTGGTGAGAAATCACCTGTTGATGGCGCGTAATGTAATAGAACATTCCTTTTGAATGGGCGGGAAGCATTATGTCACACAGTCCATTAATATTCTCCTGCTGTGCCCACAGCTTGGCTCTTTGCTCTGGGGGAATGATTAGGGTGACGGACAACGGGGCGATGACACAAGAAAACAACTTCCCCACCTCCCTTCATCTCCTCCCCACCCCTCCCTTTTTCTTCGCCTCTCTTCAACCCTTCAACACAACAGCCACAAATTACCCACTTTGCTTGCAATAGTATCACGGCTCATCGTTGGTGTCCATAATTAGAGTCTTAGTGTCGTCTAGCCTCCATTAGGCTAACAATAGAGCCTTGGAACAGGGCCACTTTGGGCAAATAACATGTTGAGAACACTTAACTTTTGTGAAGAGATAGTGAAAAGCATCTGAAGCCATTACTGATCCAAACAGCCTTGAATGGTTCTGTGGCTCTGTGAAAGCCATGGATAGGCAGACTGTAGAATCATCTCCATTGCAGAAAACACCCATATACACGGGCAAAGATGCATAGCATGCAATCACAAGCAGAAACACAGACACACGCGTCTTTATGCTCAAACGCTGACAGAATTTTTCCCTTTCTGTGCCCATAATCCTTTGACAGAGACGCAAATACAAATATCATCACACTGCACGCTGCAGCCTAGTGGAGCTTGTATTTCAATCACACAGCGGCAGATAGCTTGCCGCCGAGTTTCCTCCCAGGCTACGGAGAGAGAGAGAGCGCGTTCTGTATTCTGAGCCCAGTCCCCGTTTGATCTCCGTCATCGCCCCTCTAAGACATCATTGTGTAACACTGTAAAAGCGGACGGCTTCATGGAGCGAAGGAAATATCAAGGAAGTTATTCATAAATATTAGATAAGATCAAAACAGCCAGTTGCTCTCAGACTCTGAGCTCCTGGGTCATGCCATCCACATCCCTTTGATTTTTTTTTTCTTCCACTCAGGCTGAGCAAGGAGGATTGAGCATGCATTGAAATAGAAGGCCCCCCTTGAAAGAGCTGGAAAACAGGAAAATATGAAAAAACCCACAGAGTCCAATCCTGTTACTAACAAGCCAATAATAAAGCACAAATCTACTGTTTTGTTTCATTTCTGATCAACACTTTTCATTATTCATAATTCTCTTGTTTTGATTACCGTCCCTAACGCACAGCACGCTGAACCTGTGGAGATTAATAGGCAGCATTCTCCAAACTCTTCCTCCTCTCCTCCGGAGCTGACACAAATTGGTGAAATATCACTTTGATCATGCCTCCTGAACAACAAACAAAACACAAACCTAATTAGCCTAATTCAAAATCGTTCCAAATGCTTCTGTTTTTTTATGAAAGCCTTCCTTCTCTGTACTGTTATAAGACAAAACTAAGTTGGACGGAGCGTCAGTGTTTTATCTCTGCGTATTGTGTGTGTGTGTGTGTGCGTGTGTCTGCATGCGTGTGTGTGTGTGTGTGATTTTGTGGGTTAACTGAGCATAACAGTCCCCAAATCTGACCTTTTACCTTTCAATCGGCAGAAGGCAGAGGGCGCCAGTTGCTCTGATGCATCAGTTCTTATTCCTCAAGACCACTTATGCCAGAAAGTGGAACAAAGAAAAAGTGCTTTAAACAGACCAGTCTGTAGCAGGTTTTTCGACGTGGGAGAGCTCGCTCTGCTGACTCCTTTGTTGATGTTAGTCATCCCATCTCGGTAGAAATGTCAAGTGGCAGGGGGAATCAAAGGCTCTCTGATTTATTGTACCACTTTTGAAAATATCCAAGTAAAGAATGGGTGTAGACTATAAAAACCTTACAATGCACTTACTGTAAACTGGATGAATAATCATGTCATTTATTTTACATTTTGCACGTCCTATGGAGTTTCGACTATAGCCTCGATGGTCAACAGGCTCCTATATCAACTTATGAATATGCTTAGTCCACTGTAAAATAAGCAAAGTGCTCGTGTTTTGCTGCTGGTGCCACTAAATCGCTGTAAGAGTTGATGCATCGCGTCAGCTCCTAATGCCAATCGGGACTTTTCCAAGGGCAGCAATGCACCAAAGCTATACAGCATTTGAAGTGTTCACTTACTACAAGCAGCACGAAGTCTACCTTGCAATGCTAGCGGATTAGCTCACGTTGCCTCGCTAACATATGCAATGACTGCCGGCGAGCTCTTCCCCATTAGGTTTGCACATCAAAGGCGGCGGGAGAAGTTCTTCACAGGCAGTTAAAAGTGGGCTCAGTGTGGATCTTGTAAATACCGTCTTTGAGTCTGTGCCTCTCGGGGGACACTTCACACACTCCTCCAGTCAGGAGAAGGGAGGGAGGGAAGGAGAGGAGCAGTGACAGGCTTCAGAGGGGGGAGGAGGGGATAGAGGTATGGGGGGGTAGAAGGTGGGGGAGGTTCCTGAGAGCCCAGTCCCCTGTCACCTCCAGGATAGGATCTGTGGATGAAGAAAATCACTCTTCTCTACTCTCCTCTCCCTGTCTGCATCTTGCTCTCATCCCCTTCCTCCTCTTCACACTTCACATGATAGCTGACGGTGAAAGTAGAGCATAGCTGTTTTTCCGTTTTTCTTTTGAGTCATGTTTTTCATAACACATAAATAGAGCATGCGGCGTCCTGGGAATTCTGTGATTCTGTGTTTCAGTATACAGGCGGACACAATAGCATCCACTCTTCTCAAGTGTTGTTGAAAACATTTTATCCATCATTGCCGTTTGTAGGGCTCTGGTGAGGCCCTCGACTCCGCAAGGAGCAGAAAGGAATAAGAGATGTGTTTTGTTAGCAGCCACACAAACACACACACACACATACACACACACACACACACACACACACACACAGCCAAACACGCACATACCGTATGCTCCCAAGCCCATCGTTGCCTGGTTTTGCAGACTGATCAATGCAAATGCTGTTATTTACCCAAGCCTGAAATGAAAAGACTATGGATCAATTTGATGCACTTCCATAGGGTGTGCACAGAATGGCTGGCTGGCTTTTTTTTGTCTCGGCTACACCCCTCCTTCTCCTCCTCCTTAGTCATCCACCCCTCATCTTAAACAAATCTCCCCCCGTCAACATCACTAATGCAAAATATACTACCATGCTCTCTCTCACGTACACAGACCATCATCGATGCATTCTCTCTCTGCACGCTCTTTTCTCTCTTTTTCTTTCAAACACACCCACAGTGTGACACCGGGGCTGCATCTGTCTGAGCTGTGTGAGAGTGTATCTGTGCGTTTGTGTGTGTTTTGGGCTGACCCACTTTCTGTGCTTGGCCAGGCTTGTGCTGCTGCTGCTGTCTGCTGTGCTGTTCTGTGCTGCTAGGGGGAGATCCCTGCAGACTCCCCCGGAACAGACTCCAGCTCTCCTTCTGACAGACACTCACCGTGGCATGTTATCCCCCTTGTGGATTGGAGACCTCTGCCTCTCTCTCTCTCTCTCTCTCTCTCTCTGTATGTGTGTGAGTTTCAGATCCACCTTGATGCAGATGCACGAATGAACACTCACAAAAATACACACGCAGTAACAGCATCCTTACCAACGCACACACACAAGACTCTCACACACATATGCAAAGCACATACCATCCCAGATCTGTATATTTTTAATTCCATCCACCCTCCTCCGGCTCCTCCTACTCTCTTCCCCGTGTTTGTCTGGAGTTATTGTTTCAATCTTGCTGCATCAGGGGGCCCCTGAAGGTTATAAATTAAACATAAATGCAAATGCGCTGAGCCATTGCCCTCCACCACCTCCCTCCTCCCAGCACACACACACATACGCCCGTCCTCGCCATTCAAACAGATCCGTGTGTCTGCGAATTAATAGGAGAACAGTGGGCTTTTTTTAATGAGCGAGAGAGGAAAATTAGAGTTGCAAAGCCACAGCGCGCGCACCAAGAGCTGCAGCCGAGGCAACGGCTTGAAAAGCCCGGCGCCATCATAGAATATGCTAATGCTCCAGGTCCCCTCACTGTCAGCCTTAGTGTTGCTCTAGATGAGATCAGAGCCGAGGCTTTGATCTGGGACACTGATGGGAGCCAGAATCGTCATGTGCAAAAGTACAGAGAGCAGGAAGGGTGTGGATGAGGCTTGTTCTAATCAGAAAAGGTGCACATAGCCAGTGATGAATCCCTAACATGAAGAAATTCATGGATCATTTAAGGATATATCGTTTCGTCTGCACATACACAGACCAACAGCAGTTACTTAATGTCACCTACACATTTTTCCCTCTCACACACACTCGCATACAAGGAGGGTGTAAATGTGATGTCTTCTCGGGGTGTCCTATAGATAAATAGCCATCTGGTCTTGTTGATGCTATAGGCTGGGCCTGAGTGAATGGTGAACACCGTAGAGACTTTGTAGTTGGACCATAACAACGTTATAGATTTTATTCTCTGCCATATGGGCTCATAAAGGCAAACGGCTGCGAGAGGTTTCCAGGGATGTCACTCACTTTTATTCTCCTTTGAGTGAGCTTTCATTTGGAAAAGTGAGATTAAGCCTCCTGCTGTAATAATAATCATGATAATAAATAGGATTTTTTTCTTTTTCTTCAGGTAGTGAAATAATTAATTTTGTAGAAGTCTGTCCTATCCTCTCACTCATTTCTCAGTCGTACTGAAGGTGGGTATCTGCTTGTATTTGTATACATTTTTTTAATTATTTTTTAAGCTCTAACTTGTACTAACACTGTATCTCCAGCAGGGGTCTTCCCATTGTCATGGACATGGCTTCATAGTGAATTAGCTTACACTGTACACAGTATAAGTCAGAGTGAATTGTGCCTCCTTGTTTCACCATTGTGTTACCTGAAGCAACAATTAGGTGTTAGAAAAATATGGTCATCACTAGCCAGTCATCCCCATTACTATGGTCATCATTACCTCCGCCACTGACATCTTCGTTGTCATCATCGCATTTTGTTCCCACCGCCACCAGTCATCATCATTATCATGGCCATCCTCAGCACAACTCTCATCCCCAAATCCTTCCCTTCCCTTCCCTTTCCCACCCCTCCCCTCTCCCCTCCTCTTTCATCCACAGCTCCCTCTGTTGATCAAATGCATCTGATCTCATCAAAGCAGACCCTCTGCTCATTCAAGTCCCAACAGACACCCCAGCTTCTTTACTAAGCACTATTTTACATTTCATGTTTGAATACCACTGATGGGATTGCATATCTTGTAGACTTTGGTTTTGTGTGGTCCTACACTGCAGCCTGGGGTTGATTTTTTTCTTCTTTTTTTTTTTTATTTCATTATCATTTCAGACAGGCTCCTCTTTGACAAAGTAAATCCAATGAAGGAAATTAAAGAGTGTAGCCTTTTATTCAAATAGGACCCTAATGAAGAATGGCTTCAATATTCATAATATTCATATTGCATTCCTATGGAGATGTACAGTGAGTTTATAGTGACCTAATTGTACTGAATGGCAATTTTTATCTGCTGTGACACCTGACTAGTCCCCTATAATATTATAGAGTTTATAGTTTGTGATATTTCCATGGTTTCACTCTTATTACACGAGTGCTATGGTTCTTTGTTGAAGGGTAACATTACTCCTTTCAAGCTGAATAGAAGTGATCGGAGCGTATATATATAAATATATATATATATATATATAAATATATCTCTGTGGTACACATATTACAACATTATAGCTGCTATAAAGTGTGATTGCATTCTTATTCCGATGGCAACATTATTGCGCACAGCTTGTGGTTGCGTGTCCGACTCCTGTCAGAGCTGCAGAGAACTGGCTTGAGCCGAGGGACAGAGAGGGTGGGAAGAGGGAAAAGCAGGTCTGGATAATTGCGGAGAAACTCGCTCGGGCAAACTTAACATCTGCTGGTGGGTTTATTTGAAGGATCCATGTGGACCGGAGGAGCAATGTCCGTGCGGGAATTGGAAATGCCCGATCTGTCACGGTTACTGTTTGTTTAAAAGTAATATGCACTTTGAACTTAAGGGAAGGAGTCATCCTTTGACCGTCTGAGCTGCGATTATTAAAATAAATCTGGATATGTTAATGACATTGAGGAAATGTATGTCGTGTGAAAATACTGCAACCGTCAATGTATGTTTGTTGCTGTAAAATCAACCTTCAAAGCCTCGTAAAACACAGAAACATCAAAATGCACCGCGCGTAATGGCTCGATCCAGTCCGGATTTTCCATGTGAGGCGCGCCGGAGCCCTGGAGGTGGATAAACTGGTGGAGCCCGCTCTCTCTCATGCCATGCTGGGCCACAAGGGCTCCGGGAGACGCTGCTACATATTACCGAGAACCGGGATGGAGGAGAGGCGGAGGGGGGAAGAAAAAAAAGTTTCGTTTAAACCTGGCAGAGAAACTTTCAACATGAAGCCTCACTGACGCACCGTTTCACCACCACCACAGCAACACCAGCGCTAGAACAAAGCTTGCTTTTCCACTGAATACATTTTTCTCCTCCCAGCTTGTGTTTTTCTTCCCTCTTGTATTATTCGCTGTGTGTGCACGGCTGGTCGGGGCTCGCTGTCACTGCGCGCTGAGATGTTGGAGTGACCA